>JAODAL010010042.1:0-107285 GCA_025379985.1 Phyllomedusa bahiana
TTTTGACTGTTTTTTAGTGCTCATAGAGTACTGCTTATATTGGATGGTGTTTGTATTTTGCTGCCACATGAGTGTGCACCTATGCTAATTTTTTGAAAAAAATCTTTTTGGATGTGCAGACCGAACATTGTTTTTCTAGATTGTTTGAATGGGGGAGTGGCTGCCCCCACTTTGGTTTTTGCACTCCGCCCATCTGCATAGGTTTTTAAATCAATTCAGAGTAGCTTGTAGTAAGAATCTACTCTCCCTGAAATGTGGAGGTCTGAACAGGTACCAAGAGAGGTAACATTAGAGTAGGTTCCCATCTGTATTGAGGTCGCCTTGTCAAAGGCAGGTGGGCTTATTAGGCCTCGTTCACACGACGGTTTTGGCCGCGGGTTGCGCCGCATCTCCCGACGCGGGTTGGCGGCGCGGGTGGTGGGCGTGGTCTCAGTGCGGGAGAGGCGTGGTTTGGGGCGCGGCTTGCACCGAGGGTTTGCCCCCATGCAAATTAATAGCAGAGGGCAAACCGCAGTGCGAGCCACGTCCCAGCCGTGCACCACCCGCGGCGGCGGCAGCACCGCGCGGCCGCCGCACAGAGCACTCCCTGTCAGGAATTGACAGGAGAGTTCTTCACACGCGCGGGTTTGGCCGCGGCCAAACCCACGGAGTGTGAATATTAACGCGGTTTCCCATAGGAAACCATGTTAATAAACTAGACGCGATTTGGCCGCGGTTTTGGCTGCGGAAACCGCGTCGGAACCCGCGGCCAAATCCGTCGTGTGAACGGGGCCTTACGTTTTTTTTTTCAAAATTCACACTGAGAACCTCAAGTAGCAGAAATGCTTTCCAATAATTCCCATGTTCCTTATGAGTGTTTTTAGTTAATAGTGTGCTGCTGATATTGGATTGTGTTTGTATTTTGCTGCCACACCAGCGTGCACCTATGCTCATTTTTTAAAGAAAATTTTTTGGGGATGTGCAGACCAAATATTGTTTCTAGACTGTTTGTATGGGGAGTGGCTGCCCTCTTTTTGGTTTTTGCACTCCACCCATCTGCACAGGTTCTAAATCAATGCAGACTAGCTTGTAGCTGGAATATTCTGACCCTGAAATGTGGAGGTCTGAACAGGCACCAAGAGAGGTATCATATAGCGTAGGTTCCCACCTGTATTGAAGTCACAACTTCGGTAGGTGGGTGGGCTTATTACAGATTTCATCGAATATGTACACTAGAAACCACAAGTTTTCATGCATCTAAAGTATTAGAAGTATCTTTCCAATAATTCCTACGCTCCTTTTAACTGTTTTTCAGTGCTGGTGGATGCTGCTGATATTGGATTGTGCTGATCAGTGAGGTGTCTAGAGTCAGCCCATCTGATGCTGATTGCATATCTAAAGGATAGGCCCTCAATTTTCTAGTCCCAGAGAACCCCCTTAACTCTTCAGAGATCCGTATGGTGTTACTCATCTGGGTCATCACAGGATCGTCACTCCGATGCAAGTATTTATTTGCTGGCTTTCTTAATAAAGTTTGGAGTAATGAGCGGTAGCAGAGTGAATCATGCTATTTGGCAGCGGACGGTACATCTGACACCACCCCCTAAGTGACTGCGCGTGGTCTTCTCACTGCTTGTGTCAGAAAATCAATCAATGACTTCAACACAATCGGGATACTTTCTGCCATCTATCAAAGGCTGTTAATTATTCATAAGAAGTCTCCTTTGTCATTTCAGACACGTGCCCCACAACACGACTGATTCTCAGGATTATTTCTTCCACTTTTGCTCTTTTGAAAAATATTCTTTTCATGCAGTTATCTAGTTATTTAAGTGATGCTAAGTTTCACATTGAATGCACCAAATTTTATGATATTTTAGACGGTGGTGCAAAATACACCATTGATTCACATTATTATGACCAGCAGCTAATATTCAGAGGAACTGTTGTGTGCGGCACAGACAGCAGCTAGATGGGCAGAGAGTGACTCAATGAGGTCCTGGTAGGTTTTCACAGTTATCTGGAGCCGACTGCATCCCACAGCTGCTGGAGGGTCCATAGAGCCAACGCCACCATCCAGGGGCTCCCACAGCTGCTGGGGTCCATAGAGGAAACACCACCATCCAGGGGCTCCACAGCTGTGGGGGTCCATAGAGCCAACACACCATCCAGGGGTTCCCAAAGCTGCTGGAGGGTCCATAGAGCCAACACCCCCATCCAGGGGCTCCCAAGCTGCTGGAGGGTCCATAGAGCCAACACCACCGTCCAGGGGCTCCCACAGATGTTGGATGGTCCATAGAGCCAACACCACCATCCAGGGGCTCCCACAGCTGGTACAAGGTCCATAGAGCCAACACCACCATCCGGGGGCTCCCACAGATGTTGGATGGTCCATAGAGTCAACACCACCATCCGGGGGCTCCACAGCTGCTGGAGCGTCCATAGAGCCAACACCACCATCCAGGGGTCCCACGGCTGCTGAAGGGTCCATAGAGCCAACACCACCATCCAGGGGTCCCACAGCTGCTGGAGCGTCCATAGAGCCAACACCATCATCCCACAGATGCTTAAAGGGGTTGTCTCACTATAAGGATTGCTTTTAATGTTAAAGAACAAGACACTTTGCAATATGTCTCTATTAACAGTGTCCTACATATTTCTAGATATCCCCTCTTATTTTGGGCTGCTTTCAGCCCCTCGGTCGTTATGCACGGGCCCTGTTTGATCTATCCTGATAGGTGCCAGACGGGTTGCTAAAAACTCCCAACCTGGCTTCTACTGCAGATAGTAAAAGCCAGTAAACACGCCCAAATTTCCCAAAAATAAAACCAAAAAAACAGGGCTGAGGTAAGAGAATAAAAGTGGGTGAGAAAACCCCCCTTTTAATTGGGCTCAAGTCTGAGAAATTAGAGCTCAGAGTAGTACTTGGAAGTCTTGGTCATGGTCTTCCAACCAGTATCGGACATTTTCACCCTTGTGGCATGTCACAATGTTTTGCTGGTAGTCCTTTTATAAGAAAGGCTGCACACCAATTTTTATTTTTTCATTTTAGCAAAACTTTATTGAGTAACATGTTTAAATTGCCCGGCTTCTTTAAAAACAAGGTCAACATTTTTTCATCTCTAGATAATTAGTTTTAAAATTATTTTTTTACTTTTCGCCCCAAAAAACGGCCCTTTTTTCAACCAAAATCTCTAAAATAATAAAAACAAAAAACAACGAATTTTTAAGTATAGACAACAATATGAAAAATTGTTTTTGTTTTTAAATTAAAACTTTAAAAAATAAAAACATCTTTACCCCCACTTTACACGTTTTAAATCTCCTTTTTTATTTTCGTGATATTATAATACCAAATTAAAAATCCAATGAAAAAAAAGGGGGTTTATGATTTAATGAAAAAGGGCAATTATCCAGTCAAAAACCCCCTTTTTTTGTCATTTATTTCAAAGGTATTAAAATATCCAGGAAAAAAAATAGGAGATTTAAAACGTGTAAAGTGAGTAATGATGTTTTTTATTGTTATTATGTGTCATTAACAACAAACACATTTGTCATATTGTTGTCTATACTAACAATTCGTTGCTATTGTTTTTATTATTTAGAGATTCGGTTGAAAAAGGTCCAGTAAACACGCCCCTGAATTCAAAATGAAACCAAGAAAACAGGACTGAGGTAAGATGAAGCAATGTAGTGAGACAACCCCTTTAAATTTAAAGGGGTCTCATAAGGACATCCCTGTTTTAGATACAAGCCAGAATCTTATCCCCCAGGTACAGCAACTTTTGGCTGTCCATGTACAGGCCAGGTCCTCTAATTTTCCTATTCTAAAATTCGAATGTCATAGAGAGGTGTCCACGTTTCAGGATCCTCACCTTTTGGGCAGACTAGAGAGCAATAACAAAGAGTGTCCCTAGCTCCTAGCTCTGGACGGTGAATGTATCTGGATGGGCACTGTGTAATGCTTTATATTGCCTATGGTGGCGCTGCAGGGAAATGTTATATTTGCTACCATATTTCCCCACAAATTATAGTTCATTCTTAGGGGTCAAATGTTTGAAAAAGGACCTTTAAGACAAGTAGGGATTGTCCAAAGTAGAATATCCTTCTGAGGTTCAAACATTGGGTGTTTAGAATGGAAAAATCTTGCACAGATTTGCAAAATAATTTGCAGTAGATTTTCAAGACAGATCCTTGAATATTTGCTGTGGATTTGCAGTATGATCTCTACACAGATTAGCCCCATTCAATTGCCATTATCATGGCAAGCCTCTTATCCACTATCAATAGTGCAATGGATTTCACATGGATTTTGGCACGAAGTATGCCTTCAGAGGATTTTCTCACCATGCTATTTGACAGAGTCACAGACAGCTTCAGACTCTGTCTGCTCAGGCTGTGGGGGGGTCTCTAGCAATGATTGACATCTATTTTTCCTAGCTACTCCTGTTACACTGACATGACTGCTGGAGGTTTATAAAATGTAGTACACAAGGATACAGAGCTCTAAAGAGTAAAAGCTTCTCATTTGGCTAAGTAAACAAAGCCTGTTACTAGAGATAAGACTCTGCAAGGAGTGAATCCCCATAGTTGGACTTACGGCAGCTTAAAGCAATGAGAGATAAGAAAGAGCAGGGAGAGGTGACCAGAGAAAACTGTGTGCTCTGAGAGGAGATAAAATTTTCTTTATCTCTTGACCATAGCAATCAACAAAAAATTTAAATTTGTAAAACTTAATTACTTTTCCCCTAATTGAAAATCAATTTAAAGGGGTTTTTGCCACAATGTAATGTTGAGGGGGTTCCCCAAAGGGGTTATTTAATCACTTTTCAAAATATATGTTTTAAAAAAAGGGAACCTCTGGAGCACAGCTTTTTTTCCACCCCTTATTTCCCGACAGTTTCATTGACAGGACCAGGAGCTGACTGGGGGGCTTGCGCTGTCTGCACTTCATCTATGACGGGAACTTTAAGGGAGAGAAAGGGGACTGTGGAAAATACCGTTTTTTTGTATAGGAACCACGGTTCTAATGTAATTATTTGTGTAAACATTGTACACGCCCCCGGGAGCTCTCTATAAGACCCCTTCCCTCCCCCCCCTTGACGCAGCAGCTGAGAAAAATTTTGGCCCGAACAAAAACAGGTAAGGAAGACTTCTTGGAAACCCCCTTTTTAAATGAAGGAAAAAACCCCCTTTAATTTTTTTGGGTTCGGGGCTGTGGTTTTTTGAAGACAAGGGCTTAAGTCTACCGTAATGCCCAAATGCCTTCTAAAAAAACTAAGCATTAGCAGAGCAAAGTGTAATTGCACATGACATGGCACTGTTCTCCCCCTTTGGGGTGTACAAGTATGGTTTCAAAAATGTGTCATTTTCCAGATGATCAAATTAGCTAATTTTGGGAGGATCTGAAGATTACCTAAATCCTCTTATGCAAAAATAGACAAACAAAGACAATAGACTTCCCTTTCTTTAAAAGAAAAAATTAGATTTTTTTAAGCAGAGGGTTAGTACAGAGACCCCCAGTCCATGAGGAGTAGGGGCGCAGAGATCCAAAAGTGTTTATTTGTTTTATAGCGGGGTAGCTTTTTTGGGACTGTAAAGTTTCCATGAAAATGCCAATAAAACCTTCGAAATTTCCCACTCCCCCAATCCTTTTTTTCTCCAAAAGAAACCCCCAATGGGGGGGTTGGGCAGCATTTTTAAATTTTTTCTCCCCATTGAGTACAAGCATGCTCGACTTTTTGGGTGATACAAAGGGGAAATACAGTTCCTCAACATACAAATAACTCTATGGAAAACTGGGAATTGGTCTACAAGCCCCAAAATGTCACCAACACAATGAAAAGTGAAAAATAAAAAAGAGACGCTGATCCAGATACAGCAAGTCCTAACAAATAACATCAGAGAGAGCTGCTGGAAGCTGAAAATCACTTTCTATGATGAGGACAGCAGCTTCTTTAAGTCATGCATTTTGTACACAATGTACCAGAAAAAGGAAAATGAGGCCCTTACCTGTTGCCCAAAAAAACGTCATCCCAAATGTAAGACAGTAAGGGAAATTATACCCCCCTGTAGGAGGAGGCCATAAAGCCAATCACTGCATGACCTCAAAAAATTAAAAACAGTACCCAAGTATTACTACGTACTGGAAGGGCCTACTGACCCCCATAACTCAAGCCCTCCAATACAAGTGGAAACATACGGGCTGAGTACGCACAATGGAAGAGGCGCCATACCCAATCACGCAGCACCTCACAATACATGAGGCATACAGGAAAATAGTACCGCACTTACTTAAAAGGGGCTACTAGACCGCCAACACGCTCACCTCACTAAACATGTAAAGCATAAGGGCATGTAGTACCGACGTACTTTAAAAGGCCACAACTCCAAACCCGCATGCACCCACTAAGCAAGGTTTTTCAAGTAAAAGTTCATGATAATTGGTTGGATCTTCATCAAACCATTGACGCAAAACAGCAGTTTGGACATTGTATGGTGGTGTGGCTTCAAAAACAATGTCCCAGGAAACCAAATTTTAATCTGAGCCATATAAGTAGAACACCAGTAGTTGTTGGGCTTAAAGAAAGGACAAAAAGTAAGGGCCACTGTGGGAAACTAGAAAAAGGTAGGGCATAAAAAGGACCTAAAATTACCCTAAACTGGACCCAGAGTGAGCAAACAAAAAAATTTCCCCCCGCCCCAAATTATCATTCCCTATTTGGGTTTGAATTTTTTTTTAGATTATCTTTTTTATTCCCAAAAAAAATAAATAATCGTTTTTTTAAAAAATTTAAAATTAATTTAGGGCGGGGGTCATTTTCTCTCTAAAAAGGGGACGTGATATCAACCCAAAAACTAAGGGGGAAATTTACAAAAAGTAAAATTTTTAAACTTGGAATTCATGCGATTTTTCGTTGAAAACCGGTCGTTTACACATTTTTTTTACTAAAATAAATTGCTTAACCCAAATTGTGGATTTAGAGGTGTTTATTTAAAATTTGGTTTTAAGCCGCTTGCAGTCAGAAAGCGTCCAATTCATGCCTATTAGTTTTAAGCAGCATTAAAACCCACATGAAGTAAAAACAAGTTTTTGGGCGCAAAAGCATGAGGTTTTAGCCACCCAAAATTGACATCAATAATAAATTTCCATGTGTTTTCCCTGTGAGATACGACCAAAGAATGTTCAAAGCTTTATTACCTTGCCTCGATTTTTGATTCCAGACGCCAAAAATATGAATATGAATGAGTATTTTCTATTGAATGGGAATCGTTTTCTTTCAATTCTCAACAAGGGTTTATAGGCAGAATCCGTGTAGAATCCGACTTGAAATCCTTGTCCCGTGGACAAAGTCTTAGAGGGGTTTTCCTGTTCGGCCGTTTAACTGTCTGGATCTTCAGATTTATGTTTCTACTTCATGTTCAGGTTGTGGGAGGTTCTACAGCAGAGACTGACATTTCAGTTCTGCTATTCCTAGCTGAGCCTGTTAGAGAGACAATCATGGTGAAGGGGTTTTGACAGCAGGGCACAAGGCTACAGAGCTCTAAAAGGTTACATTTTGTCAGCAAGAAAGATAAGCTCCTGTGCTGCTGATAAGGCACAGCGGGAGTGACGGACGCACAATACAATATCAGCAGCACTCTAAAAACACTAAAACAGTCATAAAAGACATGAGAATTTTTTGAAACAACATTTCTGCTACTATGAAATATATATATAAAAAAATTGAGGTTCTTAGTGTACATTTTTGATCAAAACTGTAAATGCCCACCTACCGCGGCAAGGTGACTCGAATTCAGGTGGGAACCTATGCTACATGCTACCTCTCTTGGTGTCTGTCCAGACCTCCACACTTCATCAGGAGTGAAGTGACCACCCTGTCCACTGTTAAAGCAGAGAGAGGTGGTCGGCAGCCTAGGAAACCTTGTGTAAACAAGCAGAAGATAAGAACTGTTCTAACTTGCAAAGAAAGAATAATTAGAACAGCAATTAATTTGGCAATAGTCTTTATTTACCTGTGTCTACATATTAAAAGTTCATTCATGTAGTGGGAATATCTCTCTAACTCACAAACACCATTGGATTGAGGTTATTTGAACCCACCAGACATCAGACCAGAGCCACACTCCAACTATACAAAGCAAGGCTGACTTTTCATTTTTTATTACCTGCTGCATACAAATTAGAATATCACTGAAAATATAATTGAAATCAATAATTTAAGACAAATAGAGAAACCCATATATTGTATAGACTCAGTACAGTATGAATTACATGGTTTAATATAATACATTTGTGAGGCCTATAACAAATAAAATGATAGTCCTGGAGAACCCCTTTAATTTTCAATGATATTCTATTTTTTTTAGGTGCACTAGTATATATAATACCAATATATACCATTCACATCACTGAGGCTCATAGTCTAAGCCACTATCTCAGGTCCACACTAGAAGCAATTTACCTGTCTACGTTTTTGGAGTGTAGTAGGAAACTGAAGAACTAGATAGAAACCTATGTTAACAAGTTGAGAGCATACAAAGTCCATGCAGATTTTGTCCATGACCATATTTGAATCCAGCACACCAACGCTGTAAGAAAACATTGAAAACCAGTGGTCCACCAAGCTGGATCATTCTGATGCATGCTCTGGGCAAGTCATTAGAAAGGTCTAATAAGTTATTTGTGAAATAAATTTAAAAATATTGGTAAATCTCAATGGCTAATGATGTACTCCAAAGTCAGCTTCAGATAGTTTCCATTGCTGGACCTCATGGTGATTGCCATGGTTGAGCTACATTAGCCTCTTAAGATCCAGGCCCACCACCGTATCCTCCGGTCCTCTGATGAGTCATTCAGTACCTGGCCATTAAACATTACATTCCATGTAATAGTATCCAGCCTGGATGGTTGTAGTTGAGGAGCTTTGTCAGAATACTTCCATAAGGTTTTGTTGAACGCAAATCACAGTGATGGCGACGATGAAGAGCTCAGTCTATGTCTTAGTATACATCTGATACATGTTCAATCTCCAAACCTCGCTCTAGAGGGTTTAAAGTAAGGAGAAGATACATAAAGTGAGACATAATCAACATGTGTTACTCATCTTGCAACAGTGTCCAGCTGGGCAACAGAATGCCTCTGCCTCTGGTCTAGATATCAGCCGTGGCCTTGCTGGTTCCCACTGAAGTTCTTTTTGTCACCCCTTCCAGTGAAATCAATTTACTGGGACAGCAATGATGAACGGGAATCTGCAGATTAATGGTATTAACCTTAGCCTGACTCTAGGATTGTGACTCTGCTCTTCCCTACTGTTTAATCTTGACCTTGTCCTGCCCTTTAGATAGTTCCTAACATTTTACTGCTCCATTTTCTACTCAGTCTCCTGTGCTCTGTGCTCTATTCCTGACTATGCTATTAGTCAATATTTTATCTACTCTTCTGGTAATAAATCTTGACTCCATTCCTAGCTACCTTGCTGCTCCATATCGTACTCGCTCCCCGTATTCACTGACCCATGGCTATGTTTCAGGCTATGCCACTGCTCCAAATTCTCTCCGCTCCTGGTGATGACCCTTGGCTATGTTCCTGACTAATCCATATGATATTCACGCCCCTAATGATGACCTTTGGTTTTGTTCCTGACTGCACAACTGCTCCATATCCTAACCACTCCCCTGTTGATGACCCTTTGTTATGTTCCTAACAATGTAACTGCTTTATATGCTATCAACCCCTGGTAATGACTCTTGGCTATGTTCCTGACTATGCCACTGCTTCATATCCTATGCACTTCGGTAGTGACCATTAGCTATGCTCCATTTCCTATCCACTCCTGGTGTTCCTGTTTATGCCACTGCTCCATATCCTATCCACTCTTGGTTATGACTTTTTAGTTTTGTTCCTGACTGCTCCATATCCTATCCACTCCTGGTGATAACCCTTGGTTTTGTTCCTGACTATGTCACTACCACATATCCAATTCATGCGCCTGGTAATGACCATTGACCATGTTACTGACTGCTCCATATTCTATTCACTACCCTGGTGATGGCCCTTGGTTATGTTCCTGACTATGTAACTGCTCTAGATGCTATCAGCTCTTGGTGATGACTCTTGGCTATGTTCTTTCCTATGCCACTGCTCCATATCCTATCCACCCCTAGCTTTGTTCCTGACAATGCTACTGCTCCATATCCTATCCACTCCTGGTGATAACCCTTGGTTTTGTTCCTGACTATGTCACTACTCCAGATACAATTCATTCCCCTGGAGAGAACTCTTGGCTATGTTACTGGCGATATCCTATCAGCTCTTGGTGATGACCCTAGGTTTTGTTCCTGACTATACCACTGCTTCATATCCTATCCATTTCGGTAGTGACCCTTTCCTATGTTCTTGACAATGCTACTGCTCCATATCCTGTCCACTCCTGATTACGACCTTTGATTTTGCTCCTGACTATGCCATTGCTCCATATCCAATCCCCTCCTGGTGATGACCCCTGGTTTTGCTCCTGACTATGCCACTGCTCCATATCCTATCCCCTCCTGGTGATGACCCCTGGTTTTGCTCCTGACTATGCCACTGCTCCATATCCTATCCCCTCCTGGTGATGACCCCTGGTTTTGTTCCTGACTATGCTACTGCTCCATATCCTATCCACTCCTTGGTTTTGTTCCTGACTACTACTGCTCCATATGATATCCGCACTCCCGTTGATGACCCTTGGCTCTATTCCTGACTATGCCATTGTTCTATTAGTGCTATTGCCACCAATCGTTGTCTATTCTGGGGACCATGGCATGGGAGTCCAGTAGTAATTTTATCATTTAACCTTATGACTGCAAATAGGATTTGGAGCTACAGTATGTTCCAGAAAACTAGAGCTGCGATGCTTACACAGTTATTATAAAATGAATTAGCATAGGTTTTTAGACTCATTTGTAGTATATATATCTAAACAAAACTGATAAAGTAGATGTTTTCCATGAAATAAAACCAGTCACCATTTACATACACGGGGCGCTGCTCTCATTTTCTTTCGGCTGCAGGGTTTTAGCCTGGGAGTATAAACTCCTGCACTGAGTATGATAAATGTAGTCACCCGGCCCAATCAACAGTGGATTCACCACCTCATGTCAGTGCAATGTGTTGTTAACTGATATGTCAGAAAATCAATTAATTACTTTTAAGTAGCAGTTAAGAGAATCCACACAATTCCTCCATTTGAATTATTAAAGAAAGTGAAGCCGACTTTTCCCCCAACTGAAATTCTGTCTTTAGCAGAAGTGCAAAACCATGCTCCTGCCCTGAAGCCCAATTAAAAATATTGAATAGGCTTCAGGGGGTAAGAAAAAAAAGGGGGGGCATATACATTCGCAAAACAAAACTGAACCCGCACTTACTTCTAAACCGGAGGGGAAAAAACTCCCAAAAAAAAATGAAGCTCTTCATTTTATCGCTATACCAGCCCCTCATAGAATTACACTTTATCCAATGTGTTGTTGGAATACAGTAAAAATCACCCTGCAGCTGCTATGAACCGAAGAGGGGTCCAATTACAAAGGAACACTTGATGGCATGTCGCTAGTGAACTGCCATCAATATGATTAACGTCCGGAGTCCACGATGGACCTGTACCTATCACCTAAACGAGCCCTAAAACCTCTCTGTTTTGAGAGGTAGTCTTGACTCTCATCTTGAAATCATTAAGTCACTTACCTGTGCTCGGAACTCCCATTGATTTCAAAAAGAGAGTCCTGGTTTCAGGGCTCATTCTCAAGATGTGGGACCTGATCAGTCATTGATGGCCTACCCTATTGATACGACACCACTGTCTATGGTGGGAGTCCCTCTTTAAAGAGGTTGTCTCACTACAGGGATTGCTTTTTATTTTAAAGATTTAGCAAAAACAAGTCACTTTGCAATATGTGTCCATTAGCAGTGTCCTACCTATTCCTAGACATCCCCTCTTGTATGGGACTCATCATCTCCTCCAGGTCGCTATAGCTACAGACCTGTTTGGAACTATCCAGAAAGGGCTCCCAAAGCACTGGTTGCTATAGCTACAGACCTGTTCAATCTCTCCTGATAGGCTGTCAGCACTGGTTGCTATAGCTACAGACCTGGCTTTTACTGCCATTCCGATCACCCGACAGAGCAGGGAAACCCTTTGATTGCGCTGCGGTGACGATCTACCACAATCAAAGGGTTAAAGCACCGGGGTGCGGAGGTTTACCCCGCTCCCCGGTTCTTGCAGGGGATGCTCTGGGATCAGGGTTGTGTAGTACAGCCCCGATCTCAGCGCAGCTGCGGAACCCGGAGCCGCAAACTCCCATGTCTGCAGTGACATCAAAAGTCGTCGGGCGGTCATTAAGAAGTTAACCAACTTGGCCGCCCTCCTTTGCACCCGCTGTAGCTCAGCTGTGTCCTTTATCTACATCAGTGCCCAAACCTGTCCACAAGTGATTTGTAGATAAGCAAAACTGTGTTTCTGACTTGAGAATTTATGCCTCTTTTAATGCAACACATGATACTATTTGCCTTGGCAGCAGCTGCCTGGCATTGGTCACTAAGTGTAAAACTTCCAATCTCTCCATGGCTGCATAAGTTCTGTAGATTGTGTGTGGTATTGCAGCTCAATCCCACTTACTTCAATACAGCTGTAATACTACACACAACCCAGGGACAGGCGTGGTGCTGTATTTTATTATTATTTTTATATATATTTTTTTTGTTTCCTACATGATAAGTGAAAAGCTACCAGTAGCATGTCATATGTCATCAAATACACATGGGCCCACCGAGATCTGCAGCAGACGTGTAAAGAAGATGACAGAAGTCTGATAAGAGATGAAAAGTTTCAGCAGCAAAGGCTTGTGCCTGTCTGAAAGTAACACTGGGCTGTGGTGATGGGTGCTAATCCCCTCAGACTGATAGACAGCAGGGGATGGGTCTTATCTGCTCCACAGCAGAGGGTTCCCACAGGTCCCCTTGTCTGTAATGTGTCTGCACAAGCAGGAAACACCTGGCTCACAGACTTGATGAAACACACAAAATACTCTGCGAACTTTCATCTGTTGTCAGGATTGTGAAACAGTTGGAGAAATAGTCAATGTTGGCTCATATCAGTCAGCATCAGCCATTGAAGAAGCTTGCTCAACCCAATGTCTTGAGAAGGAAACAGAAGTAAGGAGATGCCTGCAGGCTTCCTCGACAATAGTCAAGCTTTTATCTGCAGAGACTTCAATAGTCACAGGTTTCACAACCGCAGTTGTATGTTTTTTCTGCTTTGGCACCAATGGTTCTCTGCATGAGGGAGATGATTCCGGAGTGAAGGTTGCGTTAGTTATTGACGATTGCTCCAAGGTCTCCAGGAAAAGACCAAAATTTCACCAATTCTTGAGACATCCTATTCTGTCTCATGAAGATTATCAGGGTTTATGGACAACATAGTGAGGGTCCACTCAGGATCCCCCTTTTATAAGCAGAGAAGCAGTGCTGTACTTAGAAGAGAGGGGATCCCATACCAATCCTAGAAATGAGCAAAAAAATACATACAAATTTTGCCACCATGAACAGGAGAACTTGGTGTTTGTTTTACCCCTTCATACTGTCCCCTACCAATCCCCCATCCTATTCAGTTTACTAGTGGAGGTGAATTATTTATAAGTTCTTACCAACTAGCAGCAAAGAGGAAGAAACCAACAAAGGCTTGGCCCTCTCTCTCCAAGGGCTCCCCAGAGCTGCCCTCACCATATGTACACCATTACAGAGAAAGGACCCACTTACTAAAATCTTCTCTTACCATGGACTCTCCATGTATTAAAGGGGTTGTCTCACTACAGGGATCGCTGCTTTTTATATTAAAGATCTTGCAAAAACAAGTCACTTTGAAATATATGTCAATTAACAGTGACCTACCAATTCCTAGATATCCCCTCTTGTATGGGCTGCAACAGCTCCTCAGGTCACTATAGCTACAGACTTGTTTGATCTATCCCGATATGCTGCCAGCACTGGTTGCTATAACTACAGACCTGGCTTCTACTTCAGCCTAGTGTAAGCCAGTAAACACGCCCCTGAATTCAAAATGAAACCAAGAAAACAGGACTGAGGTATGACGAATCAATGTAGTGAGACAACCCCTTTAAGTACTATTCATTAATTTGAAAGTCCAGAATGTAATAATGAAATTCCCAGTAGTGGCCATATCTTTCACAAAAGTAATGACAATAATAGACAAGTGAAATCCAGCTCACCCTTAATCCGCAAGATGGTTCTTCCACGGTGTTCTCAGTAATCACAAGGTGGATATACAAGTCCCACACGGATGACCGCCGGCCACAGTCCGAACAACAGGAAAACTCCTAAGCATTCATGCATAGGATCCCGTGTTGGGCCAGAAACGCGTTGGAGTTACACATGCATCACCTTTCCCTGTGAGCTTTTATGGATTAATAAAAAATCTTGGATATTTTAACTCACTGGATCCTATGCATGAATTGTATGCATGAATGTTTAGGAGTTTTCCTGTCATAACTTTCATAGGCAATAAGCTTGTCAACATTTTCAGGATTCAGGAAGTCCTGAACCCAAAGTCAATTAAAATCTATGGGGGGGGAAATTATGGATGTGTTTTTTATTTGGACAGAATAATGCATCTACATCAACCAAATGCCTCCAAATTGTATGGGGTTATTGTTATCCCTAATTCCAAACCTAACCCCTAACCCTAGCTCTAACTCCACAGCCTAACTCTAACCCTAACATCTGAAAACCAAACCTTCAACTCTGATCACCACTCAAAGGAAAACCTCAACCCTAACTTCAACTCTATCCCAACTCACACTCTTACCCTAACTAAGACTCCAACCCAAATCTTAACAATAACCCCAACCTGTATTGCAAACCCAATCCCAATTTAGGGTTAAGATAAGGGTTGGAGTTAGGTATAATTTTTCTGCAAATTCTTCCACAATTAAGAAGGTGGAAATATCTCCTGGAGATAGCCACCAACGGTGGTGTGAGGATTATTTCACCTTTCGCACCTCACTGGCATTTTTGCATAAAGAAAGGGCTTATGGGAAAGAGCTGAAGAGCTCGCTAGCGCCATCTATTGGATGTGGTAATTCTCAATTCTCATGTAACTCAGAAGGGTCTTGAAATGTGAAAAGAATTGAAGCCATGAAAGATAAGTTCATCTATAGATGGCTGTTTTGGGGTTTTTGCCCCTCCTCAGTGCAGAGTAGAACTTACTGACTACTGACTAGCCAGATTAGCTGTTTGTAGATGAATTTATCTGGCATGGCTTCAATCCTTTTCAATTGCAAGACTCTTGAGGATTACTACATCCAATATATGGCGCTAGTGAACTGATATTCAGGACTACGACCCAAATCCAAAATGCAACACTAGCTTGAGGGTTTAGAAGCAATGACAATATCCAGGTCAGTTTTAATAAGAGAAACGTAAACTGGTTCAGATTTCGGCAAGCTGGGTAATAGCGAATATGTCCATCATTATAGGTTCTAAGAACATCACCCAGGTACCTCCTGTATATGGATAAGACAGATTTTTACAATAGAATTCAGAAAATTGAACTCAAATACAGTTGAAACCAGAAGTTTCCATACACTATATAAAAAGACGCACATGCATGTTTTTCTCACTATCTGACATGAAATCAGAATAAACCTCATCCGTTTTAGGTCAATTAGGAATCAAAATTATTTATATTTACCAAATGCCAGAATAATGAGAGAGAATTATTTAAGGCATTTTTATTACTTTCTGCAAAGTCAAAAGTTTCCATACATTTCATTAGTATTTGGTAGCATTGCCCTTAAACTGTATGACTTGGGTCAAACATTTTTGGTATCCTTCCACAAGCTTCTCACAATAGTCGGAAGGAATTTTGGCCCATTCCTCCGGACAGAACTGGTGTAACTGAGCCATATTTGTAGGTCGTCTTGCTCGCACCTGCCTTTTCAGCTTTGCCTATAAATTTGCAATAGGATTGAGTTCAGGGCTTTGTGACGGACACTTCAAAACATTGACTTCTTTATCCTTAAGCCATTTTGTAACCAGTTTGGCAGTAGTTTCAGGTCATTGTCCATTTGGAAGACCCATTTCCGTCCAAGCTTTAACTTCCTGGCTGATGTCTTGAGATGTTGCTTCAGTATTGCCACATAATCTTCTTTTCTCATGCTGCCATCTATTTTGTGAAGTGCACCAATCCCTCCTGCAGAAAAACAACCCGACAGCATGATGCTGCCACCCCCGTTTTTCACAGTTGGGATGGTGTTCTTAGGCTTCCAAGCTTCGCCCTTTTCCTCCAAACATAACAATGGTCATTATGGCCAAACAGTTCAATTTTAGTTTTATCTGACCACAGGATATGTCTCCAAAAATGTAGGTCTTTGATCCTGTGTGCATATGCAAACATTAATCTGGCTTCTGGAGTAATGGCTTTTTCCTGTCAGAGTGGCCTTTCAGCCAATTTTGATACAGTACTCGCTCCACTGTGGATAATGACACAATTTTACCAGCTTCCGCCAGCACCTTCAACCAAGGCCCTTTTGGCTTTTGTTATTTGGGGTTGATATGCACATTCGGACAAAGCACGTTTACTCCGAGACACAGAACCTGTCTCCTGTCTGAGCAGTATTATGGCTGGACATTCCCATCTTGTTTGTACTTGCGTATAATTGGTTGTACAGATGAACGAGGCACCTTCGGGTATCTGGAAATTGTACCCAATGACGATCCAGACTTGTGCAAGTGCACAATTCTCTTCCTGAGATATTGGCTAATTTTTTTTAGCCTCTACCATTATGTTGCACACAGAAGCAGTGTGTTTCTGGTGTGTGTTAAAATACATCCACAGGTGTGTCTGTAATTAGCTCAGATGTTGCCAATAAACCTATCAGAAGCTTCCAAAGACATGACCTCATCATATTTGCTGTCCCAAATGGTTTAAAGACATAGTCACTGTATTATATCTCATCTCTGATTCTAGAGCAGCCCTGTAGTAACCCGCCCTGGTTAAACCGATTTATTGTATTAATATACCCAAGTGCCAGGTTGTGTATGGTTTATTTTTGGGTTTTGTTTGCTTTATTCTTTTTTTTTTTCCCTTTTGGGGGGGGGGGAGGGTGGCATTGTATTATTTACCAGTGCATAGAGTCTCAGCTCTACCTCATAGTTGTGTTAGTCCTATTGTGACTGTTACTTTTTTATTCCTATGATGACAGATATATTTTGTATGCTTTGTATGTTGTAAGCTGACACTACCTTGTTTCTCTTATGCCCAATTCTGTTTATATATTTAAAACTTTGAATAAAAATTATGTTTATAAAAAAAAAAAAAAAGACATAGTAATCCTAGTGTATGTAAACTTTTGACTCTGCAGAAAGTAATAAAAATGCCTTTAAAAAATTATCTCATTATTATGGTATTTGGCATATAGAAATTTTGGTTCCTAATTGACCTAAAACGGGGAAGGTTTATTCTGATTTCATGTCAGATAGTGAGAAAAACATGGATATGTGTCTTTTTATATAGTGTATGGAAACTTCTGGTTTCAGCTGTAGATATAATAGCGATTTTTCCTGTGAGGTGCCTTTTAAAAAAGGAAAATTACATAACTGAATACAACATCCCAGTACGGAGAGAGAACTGACTGCTCTCTGATATATGACAGAAGAAGAGTGGTTACATGTGGTATTGTGGACACAGGACATGCTGGGGTTTGCTCATTCATCATCCACAATGGTAAGCCACTAAAGGTCACATAGGCGGCATGTGGATGAGGTTATGGCTTGTGCTCCTCACTACATGAGACCAAAGTCAGCAACTCCAAGAGCCTGATTAAACTGCATGGTGTTACTCCAGTGGTGGGATCCATCATAATTACAGGGGCCATAAACCAATGCAGTCTCACCGGAGCTGGTATATGAGATGCCCTACACCAGATACCCTGAAGTAGGGTTTTCATACTTTTCTAGCACGTTAAAAAGAATGCAGCTGCAGTGCCATTTTCTGTGACCAATAGCTTTTTTGTTTTTCCACCTATAGTACCATGTTAGGTCACATGAAACATTTTGATCACTTTTTATTCCAATTGTTCGGGAATGTTAAATGAACAACAAAAAAGCAATTTTAGCATTTTGAATTTTATTTCTTCTACTGTTCAGCATACAGGATAAATGAATTTATATCTTAATAGATTTGACTTTTACTGTGGGGGCGACAACAATTATATGTAACTTTTGTTTTATTTATTTATTTATTTATATATATATATATATATAAAATATATAATATTATATATATATATATATATAATTTTATTTAAATATATTAAATTTTTCCCCTTGTGTGTGGTGTATTATATATATATATATATATATATATAATATATATATAATAATATACCCTTTTATTTTTATATATTAATTTTATATATATATATATATATATATAAATAAAACACACACAGTGGGGAAAAAGTATTAGTCAGCCACCAATTGTGCAAGTTCTCCCACCTAAAAAGATGAAGAGGCCTGACATCAAGGTAAAGCTCAACTATGAGAGACAAATTAAGAAAACAAATCCAATCACAAATTTTCTGAATTTGGAAATAATTTTTTTTGCCAAATTTGGTGGAAAATAAGTATTTGGGTCAATAACAAAAGTTCCTCTCAATACTTTGTTCTATATTTCCTTGTTTGGCAATGACAGAGGTCAAATGTTTTCTGTAAGTTTCACAAGGTTGGGGCCCCACTGTTGCTGGTATGTTGGCCCATCCTCCATGCAGATCTCCTCTAGAGCAGTGATGTTTTGGGGCTGTCGCTGGGCAACACGGACTTTCAACTCCCTCCAAAAGTTTTCTATGGGGTTGAGATCTGGGGACTGGCTAGGCCCCTCCAGAACCTTGAAATGCTTCTTATGACGCCACTCCTTCGTTGTCCTGGCAGTGTGCTTGGGATCATTGTCATGCTGAAAGACCCATCCACGTTCCATCTTCAATGCCCTTGCTGAAAGAGGTTTGCACTCAAAATCTCACGATACATGGCCCCATTCATTCTTTCATGTACACAGATCAGTCATCCTGGTCCCTTTGCAGAGAAACAGCCCAAAGCAGGGTGTTGCCACCCCATGCTTCACAGTAGGTTGGTGTTCTATTGGATGCAACTCGCATTCTTTCTCCTCCAAACATGACGAGTTGTTTTCTACCAAGCAGTTTCTTTGGCTTCATCTGACCATATGACATTCTCCCAATACCTTCTGGATCATCCCAAAAGCTCTCTATCAAAATTCAGACGGGCCCGGACATGTACTGGCTTAAGCAGGGGGACACGTCTGGCACTGCAGGATCCGAGCCCCTGGCGGTGTAGTGTGTTACTGATGGTAGCTTTTGGTACTTTGGTCCCAGCTCTCTGCAGGTCATTCACTTGGTCCCCTCCCCTGTGTGGTCCTGGGATTTTTGCTCACTGTTCTTCTGATCATTTTGACCCCATGGGGTGAGATCTTGCGGAGCCCCCAGAAAGGAGGGAGATTACAGGGGGCTTGTAAAGTCTTCCATTTTCTAATTATTGTTCCCACAGTTGATTTCTTCACACCAAGCTGCTTGCCTATTGCAGATTCAGTCTTCCCAGCCTGGTGCAGGCTACTATTTTGTTTCTGGTGTCCTTCGACAGCTCTTTGTTCTTCACCATAGTGGAGTTTGGAGTGTGACTGTTTGAGGTTGTGGACACGTGTCTTTTATACTGATAACCAAATACTTATTTTCCACCATAATTTGCAAATAAATTCTTTCCAAATCAGACAATGTGATTTTCGGGATTTGTTTTCTCATTTTGTCTCTCATAGTTGAGGTCGACCTATGATGTTAATTACAGCCTCTCTCATCTTTTGAAGTGGAAGAACTTGCACAATTGGTGGCTGACTAAATACTTTCCCACTGAGTGTATATATATATATATATATATATATATATATATATTTGTAAAAGGGCAAAACGGGGGTATTTAAACTTTTAATATTTTTTATTTTACCTTTTTTTTATTTTATTTTTACATTTGTTTGTGTAGTACTCCTAAGGTACTTGACCACGAGGGGACTTGATCACTTGTACACCCTTCTGCATTATTTGGATAATGAAGACGGTGGTTCTATTACTTCCTGCCTGAGGCAGGGAAATAACATAGAACACGTCCCTTCATTGCCTTTTTAACCCACCGGGGATGATCAAGGGGGAACTTGCACATTTTCCTCATTTTTTAGATGTTGAAATCCTGCATTTTAAAATGGTAAACGCGGTCAAACAGACCCTCGTTAGTGGCAAGCATCAGCTGTAATTATTAGTCGGCACCCCCCACATATGGAGCAGGTTTAACAAGTGAGCCCAATCCTTATCTTTTTGTACGTTACCGGATTATAAAGCTGGAACAGCTGAGCAGATTGATATATACAGTAGTTTTCTTGGGAAAGATTTCGTGGAAGTTCTATTTTATTTATTTAAATTTTCTGTTTTTTGGTTAAAAAAGTCCTGGGGGGGGTTTATCAGTGACTGCAGCTTTTTTCGTTGCACACATAAGGGAAGGGGTAATCCACCCACTGCCTCCATACCGGAGTAAGTAGGGATTTAAATAATAAATAGAAAATTTTTATGAAAAACTTTCCCAAAAAAATAATTCAATCTTTCAGCCCCCTCTCATAACCTGTAAAGCCGATTAGACACTGTTTTAAAGTGACAGGGTTTTCCCCTTGAGTACAAGTGAAGACTAAAAGTCAATGCACAGACCCCCTTTAAAATAAAACAAAAATCAATAAATATCACGGGGGAATGGGTTTCCCCGCCCCCCTTAATCAAATAATGGAAACAATGTAGTTTCCCCGTCTCAGATAGTGTTTAACTTCACTTTAGAAAGTAAGTGAAGCAGAATACATAAAAAGAAAGAAAAATCATTTGAGCAGCCAAATGAAAGTTTCTGGTCTGAAGATGCCTCGGGCGAAATAGAAGTGAAGTCTCCAGTGAGTTTGGTTTGTGCACAAAAAAAATAAATAAATAAGCGTGACTAGCTGTCATTTTTCAATTTGCTTATGCTCAATAATGATCTCTGGGGTAGTTAACAAGCAAAATGAGGAGCTTAAAGCGCCTTCAGCTTAGGAGAAGTTCATAGTTCTTGGTGTCTGGCTGAGGCTCAAGTGTAACCTGCAGCCATGAATCACGGGCAGTTTGGGATGGCATCAACTATTTCATGGGCGATGTACCTGATGAGGAAGAACAGGGCGCATGCCGGCTTCTCTGGTAAGGTTGCTCCACTGAAACACTTGTTCCTTTTCACACTTATCACTTGTTTTATAGAATTCTTTCTATACATATATATTCCATTAATCACATATATTCCCGTTGTGTATATATACACACATACACATATATATTACAATTAGTAAAAAATATATGTATATATAATACAATTAATATATATATATATATATATTAATTGTAATATATATAAATATATATATGCAGTGTATATTGTGTACTGTACTGCATGTATTTTTTTATGGATTTTATATCATCTCAGAAAATATACATGCAGTAATATATATTACATATAATATTATATAATATATATATATATTTATATATATATAACACAGATAGATACATGGACAGATACATGATGACACATAGACAGATACATAGATAGATATATAGCACTGCATGTACCTACATATGTATAGACATATATAGATATAGCACTGCACGTAATCTTTTCAGCATTATGTGTATATATATATATGTGTGTGTGTATATATATAGTATAAATCACAAATGTATATATGCAGGACCACATACAATATATACTATGTACCTATATGATTTTAAATAATAATATATATCACTGCATGTATAATTTTTTCATTGTATGTGAAAATCATAAAAAGTATATAGTATATTGTATGTGTACAGTATGTATATGTCAATGTATACATGCAGGACCACATACAATATACACTATATACCTTTTATGATTTTATATACAAAAATTATACATGCAGTGATATATATATATATATATATATATATATATATATATTTAATTAAAATCATATAGGTACATAGTATATATTGTATGTGGTCCTGCATATATAAATTTATGATTTTTATATACGGTATTTATCAATCAAATTAATAAAATACATTATTAATGAAAAATTATACATGCAGTGCTATATCTATATACATATATAACTGCATCTATCTATATATTTAATCATAAAAAGGTATACATGCAATATTACAAACAATATATTAAGTATTTTATTAATTTGTTTATTATTTATTGTAATTATTTTATGGTGTTAGGATAATTACTACTATAGGTTTTTATACTTTTTTTATTGCCTTATTGGTATTTTTTCATTTATTGTATAATTATTTTGCACGTATTATGTATTTAGTGTTCGTAGTATTAATTTTTATCTTTTTTTATTATTTTAATCTTACATGGCATTTTGTATGAATACCATTATTACATAATGATATAGTATACCATAATTATTTTTTAATTTGTGTTTTAATATTATTCTTCGCTTTCTTCTCTTTCTCTTTTTCTTTTAATGTTATTATCTAATGGCAGTCAGTATTATTACTATTACCGTATTTTATTTTTTTTTATTTTGCCTTGATTTGTAATTTTTTTGCCAGTTTTCATTTTTTATTTACCTTTAATATTTTAATATGATTACGTATAACCATCATAATTAATATTACTATAATGTTTTTATTTATTGTTACAGCCTTAAAATTAGGATAGAATATTTCTTTCCCTTATGCAGTAGAGACACAGAACAATTTATTTTACCAGTTTTATAAATCTTAAGTGTATGATATCAGGACCTGAGAGTTTCACACATGAATGAAGATAGGTGACAAAAGTCTTCACTGTGTCCAGCAGAGTTCCTTATGATTAGGGTCTGTAGGGTATAATATAAGCCTGGTACTGCCAGGTAACCCTATATTGCTCATGACTAATGACTAATAATCCTCTTCCTTATTGGTTCTTAAGAATGTAGAGATACAGGTGGTGTCCCTCTGTAGGCTTCTTATACTGTTGTCATTCCTTAAGTTGACCATATTCATTAGACAGCCAACAGCGGACTACCCCACTGACCCCATAAACCTCTACTTTCAGATAAGCATGTACCTCTTATCTACTTGAGGAACTTGTTAAAATCGAACATTATGGGCTCTGCTTTACTCTGGTGGGAGATAGTTAGGCAATCACTATGGACCTTAGATCTCTGCTAGATCCTGCCAAGGACATAAGGTTATGAAGACCAAACTGGCCATTTACATTGGATAAAATTTGACTGGATTTGCCAATTCTGTCTCAGAATATAGACCTAATATGTATAAGGGCCTGCTGACTCTCCCTAACAACAACTTATGAAGAAGAATCAGGTATGTTCATTTCCAGGGTGTAAACTAGGACCTTATTCCCCTCTCCCCATTGAAAGAAACAGGTATGTCTGACCAAGTTAAATGCCCATGCCTAAAAGACAGTCAAATATTTTGCCCCTCTGTATAGCCAGGTGTCCTTATTCATTGTTGTCCCAGATGAGTATTTTACCCTGACTAATACAATTTTATCTATAAAGGAAATAAGTAGTCAGTGGGTTATTTTTAACCCAAAATAACCACAATGTTCTAAGTTAATGTATAAAATTCCTTGTTATATCAGATAAGTAGGGAAATGAATATAAATGACTCCATTGTCAAAATTAACTTTCGATTGGTCACAGATAACAAATAGCTTAGAGGTGGCTTCCAGCGCTCAGACTCTCCACCAACAGATTATGGGTTCAGGGCTGCCATCAGCCATCTATTAACCGTTTCAGGGACCATGCAGCCAAATCAAATGGGGCCCCCACCCATTACTAGTTCCTATTTTTTAACATATCAGTGGTCCCCTTTTTGATTAGGGCACCTGACAGGAGTACTTCCCGAGCTGGTCACAATTGTGATCATTCATGGTCAGTTTGGGATGGTAAAAAAAGAAAACTGCTAGCACTAGAGATAACTTTCTCCATCGACTTTATCGCCCATGACCTAATGACAGTGCCCCACATTCCTCATGGCACAAGTAGTCTTGGCTATTACAAGATCTTACCTTCTGCCTTTTTAAGTGTGTTCTTACGCTGAGGAAGTTGTTCATATAAGTTATTATAACCAGGATCATACAGATATCAGAGGGCATGGGGATGGACACAGCTAGAAAGACTTCATGAGAAGCTTGCCACATGGTACCCAAGGAGTAATTTGCCCCACATGAAACTGTAATGATCGCCCATAGATGTTGTACTCGTCTTATCATCATAGGGAAATGTTTTTTTAAAAAACCCAGCAGAATGGGGGATTGTGTCCCAAGTGCTGGTTGAAAAATGATCGGGGTACTTAAAAACAGGGTTAGGGCATCGAATTGGAGTGAAGGTAAGTCTAGTCAGGAGTCAGGATCTGTTTGGATAGTTACGTTTTCTGGTGTTCTGACAACAAGAATAGCCCAGTCTTACCTCCAAAAATTCCCATTAAAAATCAATTTGGAATGGTAACCAGACCTGTCATAGTTCCATGGCTACATAGAAGCTGTGATGCTGGAGTAAACGCAGCCATACTTATTTTTTCGGAGCTAGTGTGGAGGAGGGGGATATTGATTCTCATTATAGAGACCAAGTGCTGCATGGGGAGGGTTTTTTCTTTTAATTTTAAGGCCATACACCAAATATATATATATATATATATATATATATATATATATATATATATATATATATATAAAAAACTATTTCTTACAAGCTTTTTGGTTAAGAGCTAAATTGTAATAGACCTTTTTTTATATAGAATGAGTTTTATTACTATAGATTAGGGCTAATGGAGAAAAAACAATGTTGCAATTGTTGCAGCACTCAAAAAAATATATATAAAAAATCCAGAACATTATTAGTTACCAAAAAAGTAAACAGATATAGTGAGCACACAATTCTGCATACGTATAAGAGACAATATTAATATGACGCTTACATGGCCACCTTATCAGTCAAAAAACACATATGGGTAGTTGCTTACATGTTTCGCAAAGCTTCCTTAGACCTAGCAAGACTAAGAGTGTCCTGTGTTAGTTTGTAACACTGCCACCATGTGGTTGGATGACTACCTGACACGCTAAGGCATTTATATATGTGAACTGAAAACCTAATGATTTTATACTGTAGAGGACATTGTGGCCCACAATCACCACCAAGGTAGTGGGGGTTAAGGGACAATGATGCCACACCACTCACTCAATAGTGTAGCAGCGAGTGGCTCCTGAAACACTTACACAGTCAGCCCCAACATTGAAGCATTGGACAGATAAAACAGTGGTGGTGGAGGGGGTCTCAACCAAACTTACTCCACTGTACCATGCTATCAGCAGTGTAATAGATGGTTATTTATATATATAGCCATCTGTTACACTGCTGATAGCAGGGTACAGTGGAGTCAGTTTGGATATATACAGTGGATATATACAGTATATTCTAGTCCAGTTGTTGTCCTAGGACATGATACATTTTCTATTACAGACAACAGGGTGTCTACTACTGTATAATTAAAAGAATAATGTAAATTAAAATAATGTATAATTTCTTAAATGGAAATAGTGAACATGCCATATGGCTGGCATGGGGCCCTTGGCCCTAGATGGTCCTATCCCTTCGATGCTAGGTTGTGGAGACATAACCAGTCCATAGGAACTGAAATGCTAGCAAATATAAAGGTGAGGAAATGGGCCATGAATTATGAAAGTGTACAAACACCAGGTCCTTCTGTCCAAGAATGGGGGTGGGGGTATCATATTTGTTATGGAGACTTCCATGCACTATTCATGCCAATGTTAAATAGATCCTATTCTCTGTATTTCAGCCCATTTCACCAGCTGCAGTGAAACCCCGGTGTTGAATGACACATTTTGTACATAGACACTGGATTACTGACAGAGCAATATTTTTACAACTGGATCACAACACTCTCCTATATACAGTAGTCGCCCTCACGTGCCGTCAGCAGCTCCACATTTCAACATTTCTATAAGTGACTTAATGAGGTTTATGGTTCCGTCATTCTGGGGTCTGGATGTAATCAGCAGCTGGTGCGGGGGGATAATGCTTCACATGGCTCTACTCGCTTGGGAAGACGCCTGTTGACTTGTCTTCTGTAAGGAGACCTGTGCCCACGTTATATAATCTGTAGGATAAATAAACGTAGTAGCTGCATATATGGCCGTCCTGCGAGAACGTACAATGTCATTCATTACGCTCACAAGTCTGAAGGGCCTTCTCTGCATTGCTGTATTTGTTTTATTTTGTTTGGCCCTATGGGTTAAAAAAATATACAGTATATCTCACCCCTCCGAGGCATATTATGTGGCATCTGGTACAGAAGGAGGCTGAATTTAAGTAACAGAGACAAATATAAGTGTTAGCTCTGAGGTTCAATTATCGTTAACACTATACTGAGCAGAGGTATAACTTAAAACCCTTGGGCCCAAATGTAAAATTGATAAAAGGGGCTCAACCTACCATGTGCCATGCTGTCTTCTATGTGGCAAAGGGACCCTTAGGCTCCAGGGCCCGGTACTGACTGCTAACTCTGCACACCCTATAGCTACGTCCCTGTTCCTGAGATGGAACAAGCTTTCTCAAAAGGGTTCAATATCTTTATATTATCAAATGCAAAGTTCAAATCACCAGTAAGTGTCCTTGACTCCTCTTCTTCTGTGGGATAGTCACTAATTCTATTCAGCTGTATCTGTTCCTGGGTAAGACATTTATGGCATATCCTATCGAATCCCACCTCTGTGCACCAAAAGTCTCAAAGACTTTGCACTTAAAGGAGTTGTCTCATCTCACTGTTTCATAGAGCAAAGCAGCATTCTTTCGTTCATGCATCCTGTCACTTCCTGGTCAAGATGTATGTAATTAGCATATGAGCTCCATGTATTCAGACTTCTGCTAATTAGTCTAGATTAGATAAACAATCTCCTGCTGCCAGGTCCAGAGAAGCTTCAGAGCTAAAGTAAACAGTAGTAATGGGTGTCTTTTGTCTCAAAGGTCAGATAAAACACAAGCTCTCAGGCCGACAGCAGTTCTGTGCCAGGACCTGTGTGATGAGGTCACTCTCTACTATCAGATAAGACAAACAGCAGGGGAGGACAAGCAGGTCGGCAACTAGAGAAACTAGAAAGCCCTCAGAAGGTGATAAAGTCATTTGTAGCTCCTCAACAAAAAAAAAATGAACAAAGCAATATATTTGGAAAACGTCTTCATTTAGTGTTCCCTACATGTTGAAAGCTAATCTTTGCAATGAGACAACCCCTTTGAGTAAGGTGTATTCGGCTATCCTCAGAGCTCCTATTGAAAGTGCTGTGCAAGTGCAACTTCCTCTTCGTTCTGCAAGGAGACCTTTGGTGACCCATTCCCAAGATAAGTGCAGGTTCTAGAGGTGGACCTATGCAAACACAATATATGTGTGAGATAGGAACACCCTATTAAGGTGTATGGCCACATTGGTGTAATCCTGCATGTGCTGATAATCAGGAGACTGCAGAAAAGTTCTCTCTACAGAACAGGATTCTTTAAAAAATATGGATACTAATATGAGAAATTAAGAAAAAACACAACAGAAAATGAAAAAAAAAAAATGTGTTCAACATAAACACATGAGTTAAACTGTCCTGCAAAAAATATGGAACTATAGAAAGTTACCTGGTCAAGAGTTCAGAAAAATTAGGTGTGACCCCCTAGTCGAACTATAAGGCTATGTTTACACAGCGTAATTGCGGCTCGTACAGTACAGGCGCAACTACGCCGGGTGTTTTGGGAGCATATACTCCTGCGGCATAGACTGTCATTACTCTCGCGCTGCGTATTCGCCGCAAGTAATTGACATGTCACTTCTCTCCCCGCGCATACAATACGATCGTATTGTACAAGCGGGGAGAGGAGGCGTAATCCATAGTTCCCTATGAGAACTATGGATTACCATAATTTCGCCGCTCATCTCGCCCGTATTAAGGCACAAATACGGCGCAAAATGCGCGCCGATATTAGCCCGTGTGAACATACTCTAACTGATTATTCTGATTGTCACCCAGCTTTCTCAGAAACAAATATTTTTTCTATAAGATTTAAGTGGATTTACAATATATGCTGCTATATACATCACAGTGATATCACATGTAAAATGACTATATCAGTGCACTGCAGAGACATCCCACTGGAGAAAGGAGGCCGTTCCTGGTTGGTCTCATATCCACTGTAATAGTGGTGAGAATTGGCTGAGGGACATGGACTTCCCCGGTGACGCAATGTTAGCAAACAGAAAAGTTTAAACAGGACCAGTGACAATTTCTGACATTTCTATTTTAGTAAATCCTTGTGTTCCCTGCGAAATAATAATTCTGGAGCCTCTTCTCTTATAACTCTGTGTTGTGCTGTTCCTCTGGTATTCCTTCTAGAAATGTATTAGGGTATCTTTACACAACATAATTTTACGTTTGTTTTGGCGTATATTTTGTGACAAAATATGCACCAAAATGCGATTCACACAATGTTTTATGCTGTTCTCATTGATTCCATTGTAAAATACGTGCCATGATTCACAAGACATGTGTTTTACAAGTTTAAAGGGAACCTGTCACATAGATTATGCTCCCCTTGCTGAGTTTATGCCTCCCTTGCTGGGGACAACACAAGCCAGTGTCAGACCTGCTGTTTCCAGCGCTGTGTCACTTATTCTGTAAGATGCTGGAGTTTTAGAGCATTTAATGCTCAAATCTTATTCATGAGCAGGTGTTAGCCCCGCCCACCAAAGGCTAGCCCCGCCCACCTGACAGTTAGTCAAATGATTCTACCTATTCAACGTAATAGGTCCATCGGTTGTGAGGTGGGCGTGGCTAGCCTCAGGTGGGCGGGACATGAAAAACTGACTCTCTATATGACTCTTTTCTGGCTGAAAACTGCAGATTTGAGCATTAAATACTCAATACTAAATACTCAAACTCCAGCATCTTACAGAATAAGGGACACAGCGCTGGAAACAGCAGGTCTGACACTGGCTTGTGCTGTCCTCAGCAAGGGGGGCATAAACTATGTGACAGGTTCTTGAGGCGATTACTACAGTAAAATCCTATAGAAACAGTGATGGAGTATATTTTTGGCAAAAATACACTTTAGAATGCACCTCTAATTAGGCGTATTTTGAAGTTCGTTTTGAAGTGTAAATTTACACTTCAAAATTATATCGTGTGAACATACCATTCGTGAATTAGTCAGCAGGGTGTTACCATTACAGTTTTTAAAGGGTGTATCCCTGCCCACACTGATTCTGTCAGCACTGATTGGACAATGGCAGGCTATGCAGGGACACGCCCCCAATTGGTAACACCCAGATGACAGATTGGTAACAAATTTCTAGTAGGAATAACAGGGAAACCACACAACAGAGATGTCCCACAATTGTTATTTCATCAGGAATATTAGTATTTACTGAATCAGCCACAATGTCTTTTAAAGTTATATTTGGGTCCTTCTGTCCCAGCTGATTAGAAATATGATGGTGCCAAGCAGCTCCTGAAAGGGCCCTTATTTTAGGTTTATCCTATCTTATAGATTAGCTTATCTAAGGACCTGCCTGGTCTAGGCATAGTGGCTCACAGGCCATTGTACATTTTGCACACCCCATAGCTATCATACCAATCTTACCATCCCAGCACAGAGCAAAAGAAACAGAAAAGATTACCTCACTATATATAGTATACAGATGGGTATAGCTATATAATCAACTCCAATGGTGGACCTAAAGAACCATCTTCACTGGTGTGCCCCATGAATGACCACACTACTGGCCAACTGATCACAATATATATATGGCCATGGCCATTCATGGGGCCCACCAGTGAAGATGGTTCTTTAGGCCCTACATTGTCTGTCAGCAGAAGTAAGGAAGAAATACAGGGATGGTCATCGAAGAAGATGAAGGTAGAGAAGTAGAATCCTTCGAACAAGGATCTCTCCTTTAGGTCTTGTTTATGGGCCAAAAGGGAGCTTTTTGCCCTATATTGTGATCAGTAGGTCAGTAGTGTGGCTATTCATGGGGCCCACTAGTGAAGATGGTTCTCTAGGCCCACCATTGGTGTTGATTCTTTGGGGCCTGTCAGTGAAGACAATTCTTTGGGCCCACCATTGCAGTTGATTATTTAGGCTCACCAGTAGAGTGAAATCATGGGGCCCACCAGTGAAGATGGTTCTTTAGGCTCTACATTGTCTGTCAGCAGAAGTAAGGAATAAATACAGGGATGGTCACTGAAGAAGATGAAGGTAGAGAAGAAGAATCCTTTGAACAGGTATCTCTCCTTTAGGTCTTGTTCATGGGCAAATCAGTAGGTCAGTAGTGTGGCCATTCATGGGGCCCACCAGTGAAGATAGTTCTTTAGGCCCACCATTGGAGTTGATTCTTTGGGGCCTGTCAGCGAAGACAATTCTTTGGGCCCCCCATTGCAGTTGATTATTTGGGCCCACCAGTAGAGTGAAATCATGGGGCCCACCAGTGAAGAAGGTTCTTTGAGCTCACCATCAGAGTTAATTTTGATGGCCCACCCTACAGTTATTGTCCTCTCCTTCTCTCCCTTTCTCCTTGAAAACCAGCCCCAGGCCTGTGATACCCAGGAGCCCACAATGTACAAGTTCCCACCGGGGATCGCCCATGCTCCTCTGTCAGCCAGTTGAACCTGGTAGACAACACATACTTCACAAGTAGTTTATACTAATATATAACAGAAGTACCAGCCCAGTTCAGAAGGGACGCTATAGTGCTATAATGCTAAACCAGGCCAGTAACGCTCCCTTTTGCCCATGAACAAGACCTAAAGGAGAGATCCCTGTTCGAAGGATTCCACTTTTCTACCTCCATCTTCTTCAATGACCATCCCTATATTCCTTCCTTACTACTTCTGACAGTCTCACTGTGCAAGGAAGTGAGAGATTCCATCTCTTTCCATTCCTCACACTAATTAGATAAACATTAAAGCGTCCTAAAGGTTTTATGTTTGTCCTGGTTTCAAATAAAACACTTTTCAGCACTTATTAGAACCATGTTCCACTGCAAAGACTACAAATATGAATTCCCCTATTGCCATCTGACGGAAGTGTAGAGTGTGTGTGTGGGAGTGCTGCGCTGAATAGCGGGGGTTCATACGCCACTTAAGGTTTGGATAATAAAACTAAGCTGGAGACTAATATTTTGGCTTGCAGTCATTGCTCTCTGAAAACAATTACTGCTTGAAGCCAGACCTACAGAGGAGAGAGCCGGGGAAGTTGGCCTGTACTAACAAGCTTTTCATTTCTATTGACTTAGCATTAACGTTGCTTGTGTTGGATAAGGGTGGGAGTCGGAGGGGTGCACCGTGTCCAAGCCGATGATGCATTTATAGGTCTCCATACAAAGGATCATTACTGACTCTATTGCCCTTATTGTCTCAATTGACTCTCAGTAAAACAAGAGAGACATTTTTCCGGATACACACTGAAATAGTTACTGTATAAGAGGAAGTAAATGGCCATCCAGACCTAGAAATGTGATGCTAAATGTTTTACTGTTTAACGTCTTTTTGAGTCTGAATGTACATTTTGCAATCTGGGTTCTGATTGTATTTAGAGCTTGTGCCCCACAAGGACCATGGATTGGCAGATTTGGTGGTGCTGCTGTCCTCTGCTTTACTATGGCAGTGGAATACTGTTTCCATTTACCCTTTTACATGTGTACCTTCTACTGGGGTTGAAAGCTGATTGTATGGGAACCGTGCCCACAACATGGGAAGCTTTGTGGCTTCTATTTCTGCACTGTGACCGCCATTAGACCAACAAAAAAGCCATATAAAAGACCTATTTTTGGGCGGAGGAAGAATAAGCAGTAGCATGACAATGTAGGAGTAGCAGAGCAGTGACATCAGCTGAGCTGTAGTGCCATAGCAGTGCATGCCACAGGGAAGGGTGGGTGTGAGGCAGGGCTGGGAAAAGGAAAAATAGGGCAAATGCTCCTCTTCCCTCCTCCAGGAAATTCAAATGTCTGGTCCTGACCTGATGCACGGTGACTGTGGCTGTGCCCTCCCCAGCTAGTTGAAATGGGGGAAAAAACATAATTGTGCCATCTTTTCTTGAAGATGCAGTGAAGGGTTATCTTTATTTTGCTGGTAAGTACGATTCCGATGATTTTTATTTTTATTTGCTTTGCATTTTCTGAAACAAATAACTTTTCTATTTTTCTGTCTTCGGACCTGTGTCAGGGCTCATTGCTTTTTGCGGAATGTACTGTGGCTTTCATTGGTACCATTTTCCGATACCTGCGATTTCTTGATCACTTTTTAGTCTAATTTTTGGAGAGGCAAAGCGACCAAAGAAACCGCAATTTTGGAGCTAGATATTTTTTTTGTGGTGTTCACCATACGGGATAAATAAGTTTGTAAATTAATAGATTGGACTTTGATGTGCTCACAGTAATTATGAATCTTTTTATATTTTTTTTTTTATACTACCGTTCAAAAGTTTGGGGTCACTCAGACAATTCTGTGTTTTCCCTGATACTTTTATTTATCTAGTGAGTTGCAAAATGAATAGAAACATAGTCCAGGCATTGACAAGGTTAGAAATAATGATTTTTATTTGAAATAATATTTTTCTACTTCAAACTTTGCTTTCGTCATAGAATGCTCCCTTTGCAGAAATTCCAGCATTGCCGACCTTTGGCATTCTAGCTGTTAATTTGCTGAGGTAATCTGGAGAAATTTCACCCCATGCTTCCAGAAGCCCCTCCCACAAGTTGGATTGGCTTGATGGGCACTTTTTGCGTACCATACGGTCAAGCTGCTCCCACAACAGCTCAATGGGGTTGAGATCTGGTGACTGCACTGGCCACTCCATTACAGATAGAATACCAGCTGCCTGCTTCTTCCCTAAATAGTTCTTGCATCATTTGGAGGTGGCTTTGGGTCATTGTCCTGTTGCAGGATGAAATTGAAATCAAGCGCTGTCCACAGGGTATGGCATGGTGTTGCTATATGGAGTGATAGCCTTCCTTATTCAAAATACCTTTTACCTTGTACAAATCTCCCACTTTACCAGCACCAAAGCAACCTCAGAGCATTACATGACCTCCACCAGCACCCAAGCAACCCCAGACCATCACATGACCTCCTCCATGCTTGACAGATGGCGTCAGGCACTCTCCCAGCATCTTTTCAGTTGTTCTGCGTCTCACAAATGTTCTTCTGTGTGATCCAAACACCTCAAACTTCGATTCGTCTGTCCATAACACTTTTTTCCAATCTTCCTCTGTCCAATGTCTGTGTTCTTTATTATCTTTCTTTATTACTCTTTTCCTTTTATTAGCCAGTCTCAGATATGGCTTTTTCTTTGCCACTCTGCTCTGAAGGCCAGCATCCCGGAGTCCCCTCTTCACTGTAGATGTTGACACTGGCGTTTTGCGGGTACTATTTAATTAAGCTGCCAGTTGAGGACCTGTGAGGTGTCGATTTCTCAAACTAGAGACTCTAATGTACTTTTCTTGTTGCTCAGTTGTGCAGCGGGGCCTCCCAATTCTCTTTCTACTCTGGTTAGAGCCTGTTTGTGCTCTCCTCTGAAGGGAGTAGTACACGGCGTTGTAGGAAATATTCAGTTTCTTGGCAATTTCTCGCATGTAATAGCCTTCATATCTCAGCACAAGAGTAGACTGTCGAATTTCACATGAAAGTTCTCTTTTTCTGGCCATTTTGTGAGTTTAATCGAACGAATAAATGTAATGCTCCAGATTCTCAACTAGCTCAAAGGAAGGACAGTTGTATGGCTTCTCTAATCAGCAAGACTGTTTTCAGCTGTGCTAACATACTTGCACAAGGGTTTTCAAAGGTGTTCAAAATATCCAATAGCCTTCTTACATAATTAGCAAACACAATGTACCATTAGAACACTGGAGTGATGGTTGTTGGAATTATACACCTATGTAGATATTGCATTAAGAACCAGACGTTTGCAGCTAGAATAGTCATTTACGACATTAACAATGTATAGAGTGTATTTCTGATTCATTTAATGTTAGCTTCATTGAAAAACTGTGCTTTTCTTTCAAAAATAAGGAAATTTCTAAGGGACCCCAAACTTTTGAATGGTAGTGTATTTGTAAATGGGAAAAGGGGAGTGTTTTGAACTTTTAACATCTTGTTATATTTTAAAACTTTTTAACCTGTTATTTTAATCCCCCAAGGGTACTTGACTAATGCATTGCAGATTAGTGTATAATTACAGCTCTCCTATTACATATTGGCTCCAGCAGGATGTATTAGGGTCAGTAAGATAACGACAGGCATAAGATCTTTATTAAAAGTTGCAATAGTGTTGCAGGGGAGTCAGTTGGTAGATGGAATGGGGCGCCCCCTCCTGGATAACTGCTTAGATCCCGCAGTCACATTGACCACAGCATCTAAGTAGTTAAACAGCTGGGATGGAGCTACATCCAATCCTGGTCAGTGAAGGCAGGTGCTGGCTATAACTTACAATTGGCCCCTGACATATATAGAGCAGGCTCAGCTCTTGAGCCCACTCCATACAACCTTGTGCCCATTTCCTGATGGCATGAAAAAGTGCCATAGGTGACATGAAGAGATGCCATAGGTGGTTTCCTACCTCTGCTTAACCGTCATCCTGACCTTGGTCTGGAGTGCCTGGCCAGCAGCTGAATGGGCTCCGCAATGTTGAGCACAAGTGAAGCAAAAACCCAATCTAGCCCTGTGCCTCATTAGCAGATACCTAGAGTCAGTTGGGTCTATAAAATATGTAGTCTTAGAAAGAGAGATGCCCTGTGAGAGGCCTGATTCTGGCGGAAAAGATATAGTTTGAGACGGTTCCCTTTCATATATAGTAGATAGGAGTATGTAATGACTGCGGGGAATAGATGCCAATTGCCAGTGGTAACCACAACTTTGTAAACCCACACAGTTTGGTATTTTCCTTTTCATGGTTTCTGATCACGGAAGAGCCATTAGGTAAGGACTGTGAAGCAGACAGTACCCAATCGGTATCGTCAGTGAAACACACAACTCCATCCTCTGATCCCAATTTTAAAGACCAACTATAGGGAAATGTCGTGTATCTCAAGGCTTTTGGTGTTTGCTTTTTGACCCCAATTATTTGTAATCAATAAAAAGGTAAATCTTGTTTTAAATCCTATATTTAAATGGGAGAAGGTATCTATTCATGTCCCTAATGTTTATGAGGGTCAGGACTGGGTTAATTACCCAACACCTGTGGTGGCCATAACAACTTGGCGTAGTCGGCAGGACTGAAGAACCATCATGTTGTAGAATGCCAAGATAAAGGAACTGGGAAAGGAAAAATTTGAGGTAGCCACTCAGGGCTCCACAGGTAAAAAGCCTTGTGCAACAAAGGCCTGGTGACTTGGCTACAATGTGTAATAGCAGTATACAAAATCTAATAAAACTTGGCACTTGGTCATCCAGTAATTCCTATAAAATGTAACAAAAATAACCTCAACGCTTCAAAGAAGGTGCTAAGGAAGAAGACATAATGACAAAGATGAATGGATGATTTAATGATCAGAAAATAAAGCTTTAAAATTCAAAATGGCTGACATGTAGACAGCTCCGTGTCTTTAAAAAATAGGAAGAGCAACTCTTGTGTAAATCAGTTCCTAATGCTCTTCAGATCCTGGTATCGTTATATATTAAATGGTATAAAATTGAAAAAAAAACCTCAAACCTGAAAAGATTTGTTTGTAAATAGTAAATTAATTTAGCAACCAATGCCAGTAATCTGCTGCCAAGGCAAATAAAAATATGAGCAAATGATAAATGTATAGTTTTACCATAATTAAAATCACTAGCCACTTGGGGACTTTGGAACGCCCTACTGTTATGGTATATAATAATGGACTAATTTGTAGTTGGAAAGGGATTTTTTCAGGACAATAGACAATTGTTTTATGCACAATTGCTTTTGTCTTCTTCTGCTGGATCAGCATTAAAAAATAAGATAAAAAAAATCAACCTTCAGACTTTTTCAACTTTACCAACTATATAAGGAAACGTTTTCTCTGGGGAATAGCCTTCTTCCCTCCACCTGCTGTAATTCAGGTGTTCCTCTGAGACTCTGCTGTATAATATGTACTGACCTACAAAACAAACAAAAAGGAAAGGAAATGTGGTTTATTCTAGGGTCTATTGTTAATGAGGTTGCCTGCTTTGTATTTACAACCCTTTACGGCATTTAGCGACATTGGCAATGGTGAGGTACTGTTGATCAATTATAAGGTGTTGTTTTGGTCTTAGGATGTCAGAATGTAAACAGCCTGATGAGGAGGACTGTTTAAATTCCAATTCAATTCAAATTGATTCTCTAAATTTATTGGGTGATTCAGGGATCAAACACCTGTCGGGAATTTTGCCATTAAGCTCCTTGTTAGAGATCAGCAAGTTGTGCAAAAAGTGCTGAAACACTGAACAGTTGGACAAGTGCATCTAAAAGGAAGAGATTGGCTCATTTAGTGCATTTAAAAAAAAAAATTGAGAAATTTTATGTTCATCCTGAAATTTCAACCAAAAGTCAAATATCCCTAACTTTTTGTGAGGAGTTTATAAGTATTTGTGCACTTTCCTAAATAACATGTAAACTGTCCCCAAACCTCTCAGTTGATCAATTTAGAGCAAATTTGAACATATGTCATTAACTGTGCTTTGTGCCAGCACTACATGGGTTAAAGGACCAAGAGGCGATCCTCATATCTGAGTTTATCTGCCCTGTCCTGTGTAGTCTCTGTGGGGTTTCGGGGCTTTGTGTTGCTATCACGTGTATCTCATTCATCTTGCATGCTCTACTTATGGTTGCTGCAGAGTGCCGCTGATTTGTGGTCGGTGACCTATTGCTTCTCACTTGTTTAATAGTTAAGTGGCGTCTGTTGTTCTAAAGAAACAGGACATAATTGTTAAGTGACCAGAAAATCGAGATTCATAGGGACTCCATATAGGTGCAGGAGCTGCTTTGGATCAGGGCATATTACAAGACTCCAATAAGATGGTGGTTATTATACAGATATACAAGTATATAGGTTGTGCAAAGGGATTTACCGGATTAGAAAAACATGACTGTTTTCTTTCGGATAAGCACCATTTTTGCACTAACCATTGACTGTGTTGGGTATTACAGTTCAGATCCATTAAAGCACATGCAACACTATAGTGTACATTACAAAAAACATCCAGCCTCTGCCCTAGACTCTTAGGCCATGTCTTCACGGCACCGGTTTGCGGACGGATTTTCAGACGGTTTGCGGTTTTGCAAACTGTCTGAAAACCGGCCGCAAACTTTTACATGGGGCTCTATGGAAAACCTGTGCAGCAGTCCCCACTGCACGGGTTTTCCACCGGGCGGTTTTTCCGCCCGCGGTCCGCTCAAAAAGCATTGTACTTGTTCTTTCTTCCGTCCTGTTTTCGGACAGAATATGAACAAGTAAATCCGCTAATCGTGGAGAAAAGCCGTCCTCCCGCGGCCGTGTGCATGGCACAAAAAACAACCGATATTTGTCCTGTGCCGTGGGGACGCACCCTTAGGGTATGTTCACACTGCGAGTTGGATCCGATTTTGGATCCATTTTTAGATCTGTGTTTCGGACCCTAAACGGACTCAAACAGGCATCTAACAATGTGCAGTGTGATTTACACTGCTTTCAATATAAAACACGCATCGGTGTTCAGACGAGTGATCGACGATGCATGTTTACTTGCGTCTTCCTGATGCGTCTTTCGGATCCATTCAAAGAATTGACATGTCAATTCTTGATCTGAAAGACCCAGCAGGTGCTCTATGTAAAACTATAAGGTACGTTCCTGCTGCAGCCAAAACATAGCGAAAAGCTCACCTGCATGTGGGATGCGATTTACGCAGCCATTTTGGATACGTTTTTTGGATCCAAAATGGCGTCTGCACATACCCTAAGGGCGACGGGGCTGTGGCAGTTATTTGGCGTGATTTTCGCCATACGCATGAATTGTTGTGCGCCACTTTTGTCTACGGCAATTCTTAAGATTAGAAACATTTATGAATATGGCTCGACAGAATGTGGTGCAAAAGTGTCGGATTAGCCCATACCAATTTCAAAGTGGAGAGGCCAAGACAAATTTTGGTGTAGACACTTTTGCATCATTTTTTGACGCATAAATGTGTCTCACAATGGGACACATTTAAAGTAACGAATGCTACACCAACGTACTGAGAAGTACGACTGTCAAAGCGGCGCCACTTTTCATAAATGTCCCCCTAACCATGAACCTACAAAAGCTGTCAGCCAACAGTCAACTCTTCCTTGAGCAATAAGGGAAGGTTCATACAGTGCAGAAATAGCGCAGAATTCACATCTAAAAACCACATCAGTAAGTGTGGTTTTTTGGATGTGAATTTGCAATTTCAGACTTGGTTCTGAAACTGTTTTCAGCACTGATCTGGATTTTGATTATGGTGGTTTGAATGTGGATTTGGGCACAGATAAGTGTGCAAGTCCTGTGTAAATTATTTTGATGGTTTTTGAATGCGGTTTTCCATCTCTCCATTGACTTCTAGGGGCATTTTCAGCACAGACAAAAAACACGGAAACAGACTCAAGAAATGATATTTCAGTTCTCTTGTCAGTGCAGAAAAACAAAACGTGCCATGGAAAAACAACGCAGTGTTCTCCATGAAGCTGGCTTACCACTAAAAACAACGTGAGGCGCATGGAATCGGCTTCCGACACAGTATCCAAAACAGAACTTATGCTAAAAGCTGCTCCCAGACCCATCTGGCGCCGCTTATCTCAGGGGCTAAAAGGGAACTGAGCAGGTTAAATCTAAACCTATCTGATAGAAAACAACAAGCTGTCCCTAAATATATTTCATTGCCTGAAAAGAGTAGGGATTTAAACAGATCTCAAAAACTGCTAAGTGTGAATACAACCACAGCAGTGAACCTATTATATTACATCATAACCTGATCAATACAATCTCTGTTTCTATGTATATATAGAGCCATTGTCATTAATCTCAATCATCTGTAATCGAATCCAGTTCTTTATTATATATTCTATACAATTTTTACTTGCAGAGTTATTAAAATATATTAAATGTATTCATCTTTAACCATATTTTATGGGGAAATAACCATGGTAAGAAATAGATTTGGTAATTATGGAGATGAAATTTTGCGGCAATTAGCTGATACAGTTATTTCTTTTCTTCAATTTGATTATTCTTGTTTTGTTGCATTTTTTATCTACTGATTTTTATTTTAATATTTTCAAATGTATTCTTTATTCAAATATTATTTATTTTTGTAACCTTGTCTTTGAGGTCTGGGAGATTTACCCAATGTCTAGATACTACCAGGCATTATATGGAAGAACCAGGGAATATCAGAACATCAATTCATAGAAGAAAGGCAAAATCAGAAAAATCACACAGATGTTACGTAAAATTAGAATTTGGCTTTCGAAAGAATAAATAAATCTTTGGAACAGATAATCCTACTTCTGTATATAAAAAAAATCAGGAATAATGGATCAGTCACTTTTAGAATTTATTTAAAAAAAAACAGACAAATTAAAATTCATAGTTAACATGCAAGTGGTATAAGATCTGAATTATAAATAATATCATTCATCTTTCAATTTCTCCATCTGGATGAAGATTTTCTGAGAAATTCTGAGTAATATATGATTCACATACCGATTATTGAAAAATGTTGAAAATATATCAACTGTAAAGCATAAAAAAGTAATATAAAAATGTAATAAAATTGTTAAATATATATATATATAAATATATATATATATATATATATACACACACACACATTATAAGTAGTAATAATAACATCGTTAAGTTATTTAAAAATAATATTATATACATTTGTCATATTTTAATTTTATTTTAATATAATTTTTTTAAAAAATAAATATTAACATATATTGAGTGAAAAATACATATCTATGATAAATGTATATAATAATATTTTTAAATAGCATATATAACAATATGTTGTATTTTGTTCTGAAAGGAGTAGTTAAATAGAAATAGACCCTGCTATTCGCTACATAAAAAAAGAAAACTAAAAAAATCCATGGAATGAATAAATGTCGTTTTTTTAACACAGTAAATATCTCAAACTAAAAAGGGAACCAAACCCTACATAAAGGATTAATATTAAATGATCAAATTATCACAAAATTTATCTTAAATAGGATTTGAAGCCTAGAATAACAATATCAACTTAAAGTAGTTGTTTATTCAGATCATTTTTATCTTATGTTGTTACAAGAACAAAACTAATTTTATTAATTTATTTAAAAAATTTGTATGTATAGGTATGTATTTTTAGATTTTTTTTATTTAAAAAAATATTCTACCTACATTTATATCTTGACTATTTATTATATTATTGCAAGTTATTCTATTTTTTTTCTATGATGCCATCATCATTTGTGAAAACAAATTGTTTTGTAAAAACGTAAAGATTTTCAGTGATTAAATTGTGATTTCAAAGTCATAAAAAAATTTAATTTTTAAATATATATTGTAATCCTAAGTAAATAAACAGAAAATAATAGAATATTAAACCCATGAATACATCACAAAATAATGTATATGTATTAATTACCCTGAACTACTTCTTCACTGACCGGTAGCTATCATCAATTCACAAAAGATACCCACATGCAAGAAGTGTTTTATTTAACAGTAATATAACATTTACTTAGTCTTATTATATGGTAGTTTTTTTATTGTTCATTGTTTTAGTATTCTTATATTAAAATGGACATTACAGACTAAATATATTTACTACAAATCGAAGTTTTAATGTTAGATTATTTAGAATTTTATTTGAAGGACAAAATAATATGAAGGAGAATTTTTGGTCTAATTTTAGTGAACTAAGTTGTACCTATTTAAGAACACAGAGATGCAGTAATTTATTGTCTATCCCTTACTGTACTACATTATAGTTCTTTTTATAATTATAGTAATTAAGTGGAGAATACAGTAAAATCCTAATATACCTATACTGCAGAAACACAGCTAAGAATTTACATTATCATATCTGCTGTCCTGATTTTATTTTTTTACTACTGTATTTAAATGATTACTACTTAACTTCTGGTATGGTGTATGGATAAATAGAGGGCTAGGTAGATATGAAATAGATAGATAGATAGATAGATAGATAGATAGATAGATAGATGATTGTTATGTATCTAGATAAATATGAAGATAGGAGACAGTTGAAAAGGATAGATAGATAGATAGATAGATAGATAGATAGATGTGAAGACAGGAGATTGCTAAAATATAAAAAATAGGTAAGAAGATAATAAATAGATATATAGTTAGATATATAGTTGGATGGATAGATTACAATTCATAGTCAGATAAAAGAGAAAGGAAGGATAAAAAGATAGGTAGGTAAAATATAGATAGATAGATAGATAGATAAAGTCATGGATAGATAGATAGATAGATAGATAGATCTAGAAATAGATGAGATTGATATGGGATAAATAGCAATACATAGAGGAAGTTGTAAGAAAGATAGGTAGGTAGATTATATATATAGAAATTAATAGAGAGATAAATAGATTTAGATACCTAAAAATGCAAAAATAGATAGATCTAAATATATAGAAATGCACAAACAGACCTAGATCTAGATAAAATGCATAAATAGCTAGACAGATAAATAGATGGATAAACATCAGAGCAATAGCTATGTGAACAACATGTACCCTGATCCTGCAACGGACAGATAGAAGGAGGATAAACTTATATACGAAAGATAAATAGATAGATAAGAAATAGATAGGTAAAAGATAGATAAGAGATAGATAGATAGATAGATAGATAGATAGATAAAGATAGATAGATTCATGGAAAAAAAACTATGCTAACACCTTATACCATGATCCTGCAACTTAGCAGTTGTTAAGACGCAGACAGACAATAGATCTGTATCTACTGACAGAAGTGTTTCTTAATAAAACAATGGCATTGGGGTTAATTGAAATTAACCTAGTCATTTCGACAACAAGGCCTGTAATGGTTTAATTGGAGTCTAGAGTGGGAGCCGCAGTAACCACACTACACAGATGGTTCTATTGTGTACATGATGAGCTGAGTCTACTTTTGTGTAGGCACTTGTGTCCATACAAATTGATTTATACACTCTCTGGTGTTCCTGGAGGGATGATCTCTCCTAATGTGACAAACAGAGGCCACTATTTGGAAACATCTCATTAACTAGTGTTAAAAGTGAACCCTCAGTGAGTGCTCCGCCTGTGAGGCAGGTATCTCCTGCAGAGTGCTATATATACAGGACAATGCGGTCATTGGGAAGCAGGTCTGTTGGTGCTCTCTGGTGGTAATGGCTGTGTATGGCACATGGCGGCGGGTGCTTCCTTCTCTTCTTTGACTCTTCCCTGTCAGTGACAATGAAAAGGACTTACGATTGCTTCCTCCTTTTATACCTTTATCATATTATCCCATGTAATACACTTTATCTGAATTTTTTTGATTATTGATCACTGATTTAACCTGAAGTAGATCTGATGATTTGTGAAATCTGAGAGAATTGCGCGACAAGCCATAAAGGTTGCGGTGCCGCTGCATTACTAGGCACACTGTCCATTCAGGAACTAGGGAAAGATGGGTAGCATCCCCTAATTTTGCTTTTTCATCCAACTTTCCCAGAAAATAACTTTTAACTACATCATGGGAATGGCTTCAAACAACTTAACCCTGTATGAGAACCCGTTTCCAACATCATATTAAGGAGTCCCCCTCCTTTTAGGCAGACTTGGAGTGGCATCTCTCTCTTTGGAGGACCCAGCATTTCCTTGCATTGGACAGACAACCTGTTGATTTTGATAGGTGCCATGCAATGCTTCATTTGCCCTGTGGTGGCGCTGCATAGCAAGTGAACACTTGCTGCCAGGTTCTACATAGATCAGAGCCGATCACTAAGGTCCTAGCAATGGAACAGCCTGTGATCAGCTTGTTTTTGGGAGATCCTTGTAAGATATAGGGATTGTAAAAATGTAACATACCTTTAAAGAGGTGCTCCAACCATAGGATATGGATACGGCATTAAAGTCTGATGGGTGCGATTCCCACCTCAAGAACTGACCCACAAAAGTTTCAGCTCAGAATAGAGAGCTTGTTCCCCAATTCTTCATACCGCTCTATGGGAGTTCCAAGTACAAACGAACACAGCGCTCCCCTGTACCCGGAACTCCCATAGAACAGAATGGAGAATAGTGCATGAGTGTGACCGGCTCTCCATTCTGAGCTAAAACTTTTGTGCGTCTGTTCTCGCACCCATCAGACTTTAATGGCACATTCTACCAATATACCGATATCAAAGTCTACGGTAGGATTACCCCTTCAATGGGGTCTATCATCTGAATATCAATCTGTACAAAGGATTATTGCTGTACTCTCCTCATTCATGGACGTAAACACTGGTTATTTCTCTTTCCCACAAGACCTTATGTATGTGAGACAGTGGCCAAATTCCTTTCTGAACATTTACTGGAAGTGGAGCCGGCTGTGGGTTCCAGCTTTGGAGAAAACTATCTAATCCCAACCCCCCACCCCGGTTTAGCTTCTTCTTTGTGCCTTCACTAAGATAGACAATTCCTATATACATGCTGGATTCATATTGGAAATCCAGGCATTTAAGTGTCAATACTTTAACCCTTTAAGGTATGTTCAGATGGCATATACTTGTCATATCGCGGCTCGTACTGCGTGCGCTGCTCTGCGGCGGCTGTTTTAGAAGTAAGCGCTAACAGCGCTCCAGCACGGCCCCCATCTACCCTTCCTTTCCCTGGTGCGGGAATATGCAGCTAAATCATAGCACTCAATGAGTGTTATGATATTACCACATTTGCGAAGCTCCGGTTCGGCCCGGCCGGGAATTACGCGGTGAAGTACGCTCCGCAAATATGGCATGTGAACATACCCTTATGTTCACCTATGAACGTCCATCATCGCAATAGACCAATGTGAACTAAGCCCTATCTTGTTGTGTCTGTTACGAGCGGCAGGTTGGGCTGCAGGCGCACTCGTACACCCCCCGCCCGTTCGGCAGCGGGGATGAGTGGTGCCGCGGTCTGCATGTCAGGTTGTGGGCACACTCGTACCCCGATAGAACATACAGCCCTATCTTTTCTGTTCACGCCCGGCTCCTGCCGACCAGTACACGCTTACCCGCCCCCTAAGGCATGTGCACGCTGGCTCTCTGAAATTTTAAGGGCCAGCGCGACGGTAATTGGTTACTTGCCGGGGACTGACCCTATATATCTGGGAAACTCCCACTACTTTCCCGCCGGATCTATTACCCCTTATGCCTTAGTGAAAGCGTTCTTGACTGCATTCTTGTTTTGCCGTGTCCCTGACCCATTGCTACGTTTCCTGACTATGAACCTTTGCCATTCAAAGACAATATTTGGTTCAGCACATCCAAAAATCCTCTTAAGAAAGTAAACATGGGTGCACGCTGTTGTGGCTGTAATATACATACACTAAAAAATATCAGCAGCACACTATATTAGAATACATGAAAAAAAAACATTCCTGCTTTAAAAAAACATGAAAGTGTTTTGAGGTTCTTAGTTCACACTTTTGATCAAAACTGTTTAAGCCCACCTTAGGTGGGCTTAAAGGGGTTGTCTCACTACATTGATTCATCTTACCTCAGTCCTGTTTCCTTGGTATCATTTTGAATTCAGGGGCGTGTTTACTGGCTTACACTAGGCTGTAGTAGAAGCCAGGTCTGTAGCTACAGCAACCAGTGCTGGCAGCCTATCAGGAGAGATCAAACAGGTCTGTAGCTATAGCGACCTGAGGAGCTGATGCAGCCCATACAAGAGAGGATATCTAGGAATAGGTAGGACACTGTTAATGGACATATATTCCAAAGTGACTTGCTTTTGCAAGATCTTTAACATAAAAAGCAATCCTTGTAGTGAGACAACCCCTTTAAGCAGTTTTGATCGAAGGTGGGCTTAAGCAGTTTTGATCGAAGGTGGGCTTAAGCAGTTTTGATCAAAAGTGAGAACTAAGAACCTCAAAAAACTTTCATGTTTTTTTTAAAGCAGGAATGTTTTTTTTTCATGTATTCTAATATAGTGTGCTGCTGATATTTTTTAGTGTATGAACATTTCCCGCCTGTCCTGACCTCCTTGCCTGTCCCTGACTACGAATTTGTGTCACAATTCGGTACCTCGCTGCACCTCGGCTGCCACCGCAAGCAAGTCGCGTCAGGGGTAGCGACCTGGTAGGGGTCCCGCAGCAGCAAGCCCATCCTACCTTACGGCGGGCTCTGGGGAACACCAGGATCTACTTTGATTCCGCTCCCTGGTGTGACTTTTACCACCGCTTGCGGTCCAGAGGATCCACTACTCCTGCCGTTACAATGGCAATGTTTGGTCTGATTGAACAGCGCAGTAAATTACATGGTCTCTAAAAAGAGACTACGTGTGGTCTACTGAGGGCTATGACTACTCCATGGTATATGCGGTATATGTATTCACTCCATGCATAGTCAATTATAGATGTGAATGAGCCCTTTAGGGAAGAGACAACTCAAGGACTAAGCTGGCCTTCCCTATGAGACGCGTGGGTGAGCCGTCTCAGGAGTGTATGGCTTGTTCTTCTTAAATAAATGCCTTGTAATTTTTCCTGCTGTCACGACTCCCCCCTCCTCTACGTCATTACATTTGATACCCAGCTGTGCTTGTTACAAGTCAATAAGGTTAAGTGCTATTTACACTTGTACATTATTAGGAGGGATTATTTATATAAGGAATTTTCGGATGAAACAACAGTAAATCTTGTTCTCCCTTCTGAATGGAGATATAGATGTTACATGAATCCAGGGGTCTTTGAGGGTCTCGGGTTTCATCCGTGACAGCAAAGTGTTTTTCTTTTACACTTTTCCTCCATGCCTATTCCATTACAATAACATAAGTTATAGCAGACCCCCCATTCCTGACAGTCGCCTTATTCTAAAGGCTTGTCCACAAGACCAAGCTCAAAACCGGGTAAAATCTGTCCCCCGAGTACAGACTGGGAATTGTGTTATATAGAGGGTAGGGGTAAAACAATGGTGTGATTATAGAGGGTGCATTGGTTGCTGCCCCTACTGCATGACTACACCTACCAGCTTCCTTGATGTAAGGGTCCATCCAGAAGCAGAGGACTTTCCGAAGCATCCTGCAAAAGACATCCATAAAACAAACCAAAATTGTGCAGATTTGTCTGCGGATTATGGAAAAGTCATAAATAAATGGTTTAAAAACGGTTTTGCTGCAAATCTGTGGGTAAAACTCAGAAAAAGCAAACCATTTTATTGCAGGTTTTGATGTCCCCAATGAATCTACATAAAATCCACAAATTTATAGACATCCTGCAGATTTTAAAATCCAATCTGGATGCCCTAATCCCCAGCAAAATGTCTGCAGCGTGTGAAGGCAGATCACAAAAAGAAGCCATCTACTTGCATGGGAATGTCAATAGCAATAGATTTGCCACAAATCTGCAGCAAATCTGCCATGTGTAGATCTAGCCTAACAGAATGGCAGCACTATATGCAGACCATGTGGTGGTATGTACTGTATCTATGAGTATATAGTATACTTTTCTATCATTTTCCAATAATCTAGAAAGTCTGATTATTCAGAATTTATCGGGGAGTATTGATACTAAATTACTGGAATTTTGCATGTAGTCACTGTCTGGAATTGATGTTTCCCTTATCTGTGAGCCGGACTGTCAGGATTGGGGACACTTGTGTGGATATAGCGGTGCAGAGGTTGCAGCTTGTCCTCAGTACACGGAAGGGCACAAACAAGCTACTAAAACCGGTCTCCACAGCACCGGTTTGCGGACGTTTTTTCAGACGGTTTGCGGTTTTGCAGACAGTCTGAAAAACTGGCCGCAAACTAACACTCCGGGCTGCTATGGAAAACCCATGCAGCAGTCCCCACATTGAACATGTTCATTCTTCCGTACGGTTTTCGGACGGAATATGAACATATCAATGGGAAGGGGGAGGGCTTGGGGATAGCGGCCGTGGGGATGGCACTAAAACAGGACAAATACCGGTCGGATAAACCGACCGGTATTTTTCCATTGCCGTGGGGATGAGCCCTTAGGCTAGGTTCACACGGCGTAATTGCGGGGCGTAATTACCCCCTGCAAATACACCGTGTGGACAGGGGCGGGGCGGGAGCGGGGGAGTGAGCGGGGGGCCGGCACGTCGCCGGCCCATAGACAATCACTGCTAGCGGCGCGTATACGCCGCTAGAAAGTGACATGTCAATTATCTCCCTGCTCGGCGAATCCGCCGGGCGGGGAGAGGAGACGTAATCCATAGTTCTCTATGAGAACTGTGAATTACCATAATGAATGGGCCGTTTTCAGCCCGTAATTGGCGCACTTTGGTGCGTAATTACGGACCGAAATACGGCCCATTTTAAGCCGTGTGAACATGGCCTTAGGGTACGTCCACATAACTATGCCAAAATCCTCACCAAATTCTCATTGGACGATGCAGTTTTCAATGCGTATTTCATGTGGATTTTAAAGTATTTTTTTCCCAGCAGATTCAGTCAGAAAATTAGTCCTATTTATATTTGGGATGCGTTTTTTACTTTTAGAAAATCCGAGTCGTGTGGACTACAACTTGGATTTTCAATTGAACTCTATGGGGTTTACAGTCGGATTTTTACGGTTTTTAAAACCCGAATCCGTGAATAAATCCGATGGGAAATGCTTTTCGTGTGGACGAACCTTTAGGTTGAATGCACACTGGATGGATTTGCTGCAGAAATTTTCAGCAGCATATTTGCAGGTAAATATGCATGCAGCAATCTGCAACAGATGGTGCAGATTTTTGTACATTTTACCCCATTCCCTGCAATAGAGCAAAATCCGCAGTATATCTGCAATACAAATTGACGTTTCGAATTTATAAATCCGCTCCCCAGGTCAATATCCGTGCTGAAAATTTCTGCCACGCGGACCATGCCATGATATTTGTAAAATTCCATTCACATGGGTGGTTCCTTTATCAACTGTGGATTTTCAACATTCAAATTTACACGAAAAATTCACAGCGAATTTATCTTTTGTGCATTCACCTTGAAACGCCATTGGTGCAGATCCTGCCGCTTTCAATAAGGATCTTGAGACAGATTTGCTGCTGATTTCATCCTTTACATTTGCAATCGGTAATATTGACATAAACCTGGAAGAAATCTGTGATATATAGATCTCTGCATGCAGGCAGTGAATAAAAACATTTACATCCAGAGAAAACCTTCTGTCCAAATGAGATAGGAGAATGGCCCTCTGCCACCTAAGACTTCACCAGTATTATGAATGGCACATGGTGGGTGGGGGCTCTGGCAGAGATTTTACATTGAAGCTCAGAAGTCCCAGCTTATGTACCTGAGCTCCTCAAAGCCAGTTTTACCCAATGGGAATAGTTTAGTTCAGAGTCTGGGTTTTTTAATATTCGCAATAGAATATGCCATCAAAGTCTGATAGGGGTGGATCCCACCTCTGGCACCCACAACCTATCTTAGCATCAGGCCCCCAGAAGTGTCGGCTCAGAATAGAGAGCCGACCAAGCTGGCGCATGACTCTCCATTCTGTTCTATGGGAGTCTCAAATACAGCCGAACACACCACTCGCCTATACTCAGAACTACTGTATAGAACAGAATGGAGAGTTATGCGTAAGCTTGACCGTCTCTCCATTTGGAGCCGGCACATCCAGGGGTCAGTTCCAGAGATAGTTGTAGGTCCCTCTTCTGTGACATGCACCTAAAGGACTCTGATGGTATAGCCTATCGATATGCTACCAGAGTCTATGGTGGGAACATCCCTTTAACAAAATACTATAAGGCTATGTTCACACGGCTTATTGCGGGGCGTAATTACGCCCCGCAATAAGCCGTGTGAACGGGAGCTCCCGTGAGGGGGCGGGACCGGCATCCCGCCAGCCCCATAAACATTCATTATTCACGGCGCGTAAACGCCGATAATAATTAACATGTCACTTATCTCCCCACTCGGCGTATTGTGCGAGCAGGGAGAGGAGACGTAATCCATAGTTCTCTATGAGAACTGTGGATTACCGCAATTTAGCCCCGTATTTAGCGCAGTACGGCGCGAAATACGGGCCGAAATACGTCCCATTTTAAGCCGTGTTAACATAGCCTAAAAGTCATATATACATAAGGATTTTGTGACGCTTTTAGGGTCATCGCTTTTCACCAACAACGCAGCATACTATAAGTAAGGTATTACAAGCTTCTCTATAGGACTACAAAAAAGTCCAAATTTGTATAAAATAAAATCACCATCATATGCTGAAAAAATCATCAAAAACACTCGAAACGTATAGCGCTTTTTATAAGGTTGCTAATGTTTTTGATTAAGAAAAAAGGATATGTAGAAGGTTTTTTTTAATTGTTCCTAGTTTTTTGTGGCTTCTTTTCTTGCTTGCAAAAAAAAAAAAGCCATGAATTTCATGTGTGCCAGCCTTTTTTAAGTGCTGCTTTTTCTGCAAGGTTTTAATCAGACATTCATTTTTGTTTTTCAAGTATTTTATTTTCTAAGATAGTAGTGATAAAAAATGCCACTCCTAGAACATGTTGCTTAGGGCATGTCCCCACTGCACGGGTTTTCGGCAGTTTTTTCAGGCAGTTTGCGGTTTTTCAGACCGCCTGAAAAACCGTCTGAAAATGAGCACAATGGTGCTCTATGTAAAACCAGGGCAGCAGTCCCCACTGCACGGGTTTTCCGTCGGGCGGTTTTTCCGCCCTGCGGTCCAGCCGCAAAACATTCAGCAAGCACGATCTTCCGTCCGGTTTTCGGACGGAATCTGTGCTTGTGAATGTGAAGGAGAAAAGCCGCCCCCCCTCCCCGTGACCGTGGGGACGGCCGCAAAACAGGACAATTACCGGCCGGTTTGTCCTGTGCCGTGGGAACACACCCTAAGGGAAAAAAAATCATTACATGGACACAAAAAATGCACCAAAATTGGGGGGAAATGCACGGATTGTAGTGAGTTTCATAACTTTCTATTGACCCCCAGCAAAATTCTGGCTGCAATGTTTTTTCGACAAAAAAAATTGCTGCAAAAATGCCAGGAAAACCCCTTAAAGCGCTACAAAGTGTAGGATTCACATCTGAATCCGGAGATTTGACTGCATCCATTTACTGACTACAATAGGGTCTGTCGGGTTTCTGGTTTAATGGAAACAATAGTGCAGAATGCTGAGCTATTTCTTCCGCCATTCCTGCGGCAGCAGTTCCAAACGGAACCTGTGACACAGACGGGAATCCCCCCTAAGGGCCTCAGTTATGGAATCTGTCCAACAGTAAAACTGTCCCTGTTGCCAATAGCAACCAATCAGAGCGCTGATTGGTTGCTATGGGCAACACCGGCAGTCTTACTATTACATTTGACAAATAAGGCCCACTTATGTTGCACTCTCTCTGTATCAATATGTAAACAGAGCTAATTATCAATCTCTGTATGCGGGCAGGGTAAGCAGTAGTTTCACTTTCTGTTTCAGTTTTGCTTTTTTCTCTAACCCGTTTAACACTGAATGTCTTTGTTGCCCATAGCAACCAATCAGAGCTCATAGCAACCAATCAGAGCTCATAGCAACCAATCAGCTTTCATTTTTTATACTGATCTCTGATTGGTTGCTACAAGCAACAAGTTAATCTTACTGTTAGACAGTTTGATAAAAAGCAGAGACAAAACAGAGATAGAAAGTGAAAGTGCTGCTTATCCCGCCTGATTGACAGCTCTGTTTACACACTAATACAGGGAAAATTGTCAATCACTGTATGTGGGCGGGGTCATTAGGCCTTCTATTGTCTTTTAAGGAGTCTGGTCCATATTTCCTCTGCTTTTTACTCAGGAATCCTGCTCCAAATCATATAAATCTACGTATCACAGAGCTCAGCTTCTCTCCTCTATCATATAACCCTATATATCACAGCACTCAGCTTCTCTCCTCTATCATATAACCCTATATATCACAGAGCTCAGCTTCTCTCCTCTATCATATAACCCTATATATCACAGCACTCAGCTTCTCTCCTCTATCATATAACCCTATATATCACAGAGCTCAGCTTCTCTCCCTCTATCATATAACCCTATATATCACAGAACTCAGCTTCCTTCCTCTATATCATATAACCTCTATATATCATAGAGCTCAGCTCCTCTCCCTCTATCATATAAACCCTATATATCACATAGCTCATCTTAGCTCCCTCTATCATATAACCCTATATATCACAGAGCTCAGCTTTTCCCCTCTATCACATAACCCTATATATCACAGAGCTCAGCTTCTCTCCCTCTATCATATAACCCTATATATCATAGAGCTCAGCTCCTCTCCCTCTATCATATAACCCTATAGATCACAGAGCTCAGCTTCGAACCCTCTATCAAATAAAACTATATATCACAGAGCACAGCTTCGCTCCCTCTATCATATAACCCTATATATCACAGAGCTCAGCTTCTCTCCTCTATCAAATAACAGTGTATATCACAGAGCTCAGCTTCTCTCTTCTATCATATAACTCTATATATCACAGAGCTCAGCTTCTCTCCTCTATCATATAACCCTATATATCACAGAGCTCAGCTTCTATCCTCTATCATATAACCCTATATATCACAGAGTATCTCCACGAAAAATCCCTGCACTAAATTTGTGAAAAAAAGCTGTAATGATTCAGTCTCTTTGAACACGGTAACATGTTGATATAGAGGTGCATGAGGTCTTGCTGTATATCTATAGGCATGGGATTACACATACAATTGCTTTTTCTACTAGATTTCATAGGAATCTTGTATAATTGTTAGTGTGACTGCACAATCTTCCTGGTCCTCTATATAAGAAATACTTGTAACTGCAATGTCCCAGGTAGGTATGATTTTGTAAAATGTAACCCCTTAATTTATTAGGAAAATGTGCACCCCTGTATTAGAAGTGACTGGTATATAGGCAAACTAGACATCAGCCATTGGATGTTGTGTCACTATGGACTAGTTCACACATAGAACTAGAAAGAGACAGAGGTAAAATCTAAGTAGTAAGAATATTACATTTTTTAAAGATTTTTTACAGTTTCCAGTAACATGGATACTTGGGGTCCACCAAATACATGTTAGTTTAGTAGAATGCTTGATCAGCTGCTGCCCTAGACCCCTAGCAGCACCTATCACCAGGAGGAAGCACAGGATCATACAATTAAAAATTCTACCCAGCTTCTTCCCCATAACGGATCTAATATATTAGTGGTGACTACTATAAAATAGCCAGCTTAACCCCTTCCATGCTGGAGAATATGTAGGAAAACCCCTCTTTCAACCCAAAGACACGAACACAATAATATAAGTAGAGAAACTGAATTGTGTTCCAAACCGAAGAGGTTAAAAACACAGAACTATAAAGATGAATAAAAGTAGGCAGCAGTGTGGAACTACAAATATCAGAATGCCATAGAGTAGATGAATAGTCAGATGCAGGCAGGTGTTAGCCTAGAAGTATCAGGATGTCCTGTAGCCACAGTTAACAGTGGAGGATATCAAAATGCACATTGAAGTAGAACTACAAATGTCAGCATGCCCAGCGAGCAGAGTAGGACATCATAAATCCACAAGTAGGACTACAAATACCAGCAGAGTAGGGGTCCCGTATATACCTATATTTTATTAACCCCTTCTGATAGATGAGGCTTTAGGTGATGCTGGCACTTGTAGTTCTACAACAGATTAATAGCAATGGATCCCTTCCATGATAGAGGGGCTGCTCAGTGTTCTGATACTTGTAGTTCTACAACTAACCAAATTAGCGGAGAAAGGGTTTATAAGGAAGGGTAATGTGTGTAGTTCAAGAACTACAAATGCCAGGAGGCAACATGCCTAGCTAGTGTAGTAGGGTTTCAATATCTGCCTATGCGTTATAAACCTACTGACAGATGAATTATCAGGTCATGCTGGCACTTGTAGTTCCACGGCAGATGGATTGAATATCTAATAGATAAACCCTTTCGCTAGTGAAGGGAGTTTGGAGTATTCTGATATTTGTAGTTCCACAACAGATGGATAGTACTGAACACCTTTCATGCTAAAGGGGCTGTTGAGTGTTCTGATACTTGTAGTTCCACAGCTAATCAAAGCGTCAGAGACAGGGGTTTATAAAGAGGTGTCAGACGTGTAGCTGCGGAACAACCAACGCCAGGCTCTAGCAGAGCTGGGGTCCAGTATTTACCTACACATTATACCCCCCTACTGATAAATGAGGCTTCAGGTCGTGCTGGTAATTGCAGTTCCACAACAGGTGGACAGCTAATAGGTTAACCTCTACCATACTAAAGAGGCTTCTGTATGTTCTAATACTTGTAGTTCCATGACAGACAAATAATGTGGGACTGCTTCCATCAAAGAGGGGCTTCTGAAATGTGTTCTGATACTTGTAGTTCCACAGCTAACCAAAGGAGTTTAAAAGGAAGTGTCAGACATGTCAGAAAAGGTGGCAGAAAAGGGGTAGACCATAGTCTATGGCTAGTCAGCAGTGTTACTTTAGGTTTCAGCAAGCAGAGGTAGACAGCAATCTGATGTGGAACTACACGTATCAGCACGCACTGGAACCCACGATAGCTAGCTCCTCAGCAGCTGGAGGGTTAAAGGTGGCCAGAGAGCTTTCAGGTTTCAGCAAGCAGAGGTAGACAGAGATCCTACATCACAGCAATCTGATGTGGAACTACAGGTGTCAGGACACACTGGAACCCAAACTAGCTAGCTATTAAAGGTTTCAACAAGCAGAGGTAGACAGCAATCTCCTGTGGAACTACAAGTGTCAGCAAGCTCTAGAACTTAAGTTAGCTAGCTCCTCAGTAGCTGAAAGGTTAACGGTGCCCAGAGACCTTCAGGTTTCAGCAAGCAGAGGTAAACAGCAATCTGATGTGGAGCTACAGGTGTCCGAAAGCACTGGAACCCAAACTAGCTAGCTAATAAAGAGAACCTGTCACATAGGTTATACCCCAAGCTAGTGACAGACCTGCTGTTTCCAGCGCTGTGTCCCTTATTCTGTAAGATGCTGCAGTTTCAGAGTATTTAATACTCAAATTTGACAGTTTTCAGCCAGAAAAGAGTCTTGAAAAGAGTCTATTTAATTCATACCCCGCCCACCTGAGGATAGCCCCGCCCAACTCAACTGATTAACCTATTACTTTGAATATGTACAAACATGTGAATAACTGACATGTGGGGGTGGCTAGCCTTGGGTGGACGGGGGCTATCACCTGCTTATGAATAAGCTGGACACTTTTCTGGCTGAAAACTGCCAGAATTGAGCATTAAATGTTCTAAAATGACAGCATCTTACAGAATAAGGCTATGTTCAGACGACTTATTCACGCCGTAATTGCGGGACGGATTTCGCCCGCAATTACGGCGTGTGCTCCGGAGCGGGGACGGGGCGAGGGGGGGCGGCAGCTCGCCAGCCCCATAGACTTTCATTATCCACGGCGCCTATCCCGCCATGATAATTGACGTCACTTTCTCCCCGCTCGCCGTATTTCACGAGCGGGGAGGGGAGGCGGAATCCACAGTTCTCTATGAGAACTGTGGATTACCGTAATGACTGGGACGGATTTCAGCCGTAATTCGCGCAGTACGGCGCGAATTACGGACTGAAATCCGTCCCAAAATAAGCCGTGTGAACATAGCCTAAGGGATACAGCACTGGAAACAGCATGTCTGTCACTAGCTTGTGCTGTCCTCAGCAAGGGAGGCATAAAGTATGTGTTAAGGCCCGTTTACACGGCACAGGACAAATAATGGTCGGTTTATCTGACCGGTACTTGTCCGGGTTTTTCATAGAGCCCTATGTAAAAGTTTGCAGACGGTTTTTTAAAAAGTTCGCGAAACCGCAAACCGTCTGAAAAACCGGCCGCAAACCGGTGCCATGGGGACATGGCCTTAGAGTAAACATATGTGACAGGTTCTCTTTAAAGTTTTCAACAAGCAGAGGCAGACAACAATCTCCTGTGGAACTACAAGTGTCAGCACATGCAGAAAACCCAGTTAGCTAGATCCTCAGCAGCTAGAGTGTAAAAGAGTGTTAGAAAACCCTAGGTTTCAGCAAACAGAGGTAGACAGCAATCTCCTGTGGAACTACAAGTGTCAGCAAGCACTGGAACCCAAGTTAGCTAGATCCTCAGCAGCTAGAGTTTTACAAATTCTTAGGTTTCAGCAAGCAGAGGTAGACAGCACACTGTTGTGGAACTACAAGTGCCAGCATGCACTGGGACCCTCACAGGCAGATGAGGGGTTAAGGCTGGCCAGCACATGGCAGGGTGGCCGCCCCCGCACTGCCCCAGACACCCTCGGCCCAGCCAGGTCTCTCCCTTTACAGTAGCAGCACAGCTACCGCCAGCAGCAGCGGTGAAGCCACGCCCCCTGCCTGCTCTGCCATTGGATAAGACGCACCCACTATGCAAATGAGTCTGGGGGAATGACATTCCTCTGGACTTGTTACTGTAAAAGCAAATTCATTTCCAGGATGTCTCATTGATAGAGGCGGTGGGTGCAGCGCAGGAGCTCTCCTCCTCCTCCAGCACTGGAGGAAAGGCTCCACAACTTCCAGCCATAGATGCAACAACTTGTAGCAACTTGCTGAGGGAACTGCTAGAACTTCCAGCACAACATCCTCAAGAGTTCACTTGAGTCACCAGCAGCAGCAGTAGCAGCCCTGGGTTGTATCTGGTGTGTGCCCATAAAACCACAGAACAAGCCACAAGCTGCAGCCCACAAACCCATATCACCTCCAGCAGAAGAAGGACCTGCACCCATCATCTCAGGAGCTTCACCACCACTGATAGCAAGCCCAGTGCATGGATTTGGTGGGTGCTTGACCACTGGCGCTGGTTGGTCCTCAGCTTGATTGGCGCAGGTTGGTCCTCACCTTCTTTGGCGCAGGTCCTCATCTTCCTTGGCGCAGGTCCTCATCTTCCTTGGTGCAGGTCAGGGGGTGATCGGCATCATCATCATCATCAACCTACTCCAAGGGATAGAAGACGCGAATGTATTTTGTGTTCTACTGGGACTTTAGGAAGATGACCTGGAAGACAGTCATAGGATGGTAGCTGGTGGCCAGCGCTGTGCACAGGTCGCCTGGGGCCAGGGTTGCTCGTCTGTTTCTTGCTAGCCTGGAAGCCCTATAGACTGCTGTGTAGATCCCCCCGGACTGTGAGCGTTCTGGGGTGTCCGCACGCTCACCCCTTGTTACATTATAAGACATTAAGTTTTATTCACAAGGCTTGTTGTGATGCGTATCCCCGTAGATGCCAGCACGAGCCGCCGCTTCACGCCGCCTTCCACCACCCTCAGCCCGGGGAAGATGACTGAGACCTTACCCCTGAGTGCACCGGATGGCAGCGCCGCCCTGGTGGGGAAACTGAGAAACGCAGACCGGAACATGGTGGAGGTGCTGGCCGACCACCCGGGCGAGCTGGTGCGCACCGACAGCCCCAACTTCCTCTGCTCCGTGCTGCCTACGCACTGGCGCTGCAACAAGACCCTGCCCATCGCTTTCAAGGTAGGATGGTATCTGTTCTAATCGCCAGGGTGGACGGCATGTCCTCATCTGGGGGGCTGTAGATGTATCCATGCCTCCTGCTATCCACAGAACTTTATGCCTATATCCACCTCACATATACAGGACTATTCCTGGTCTCTAGATCCACGGACCATCGGTCTGTGCTGCTGTTACTTTCTCTGCATATCTATCTATCTATATATCTATCTCATATCTATCTATCTATCTCATATCTATCTATCTATCTCATATCTATCTATCTATCTATCTCATATCTATCTATCTATCTCATATCTATCTATCTATCTATCTCATATCTATCTATCTATCTCATATCTATCTATCTATCTCATATCTATCTATCTATCTATCTATCTATCTATCTCATATCTATCTATCTCATATCTATATATCTATCTCATATCTATATATCTATCTATCTCATATCTATCTATCTCATATCTATCTATCTCATATCTATCTATCTATCTATCTATCTCATATCTATCTATCTATCTATCTCATATCTATCTATCTATCTCATATCTATCTATCTATCTCATATCTATCTATCTATCTCATATCTATCTATCTATTTCATATCTATCTATCTATCTATCTATCTATCTATCTATCTATCTATCTATCTATCTATCTATCTATCTATCTCATATCTATCCCATATCTATCTATCTATCTATCTCATATCTATCTATCTCATATCTATCTATCTATCTATCTCATATCTATCTATCTATCTCATATCTATCTATCTATCTATCTATCTATCTCTCTCATATCTATCTATCTATCTCATATCTATCTATCTATCTATCTATCTATCTCATATCTATCTATCTCATATCTATCTATCTATCTATCTATCTATCTATCTATCTATCTCATATCTATCTATCTATCTATCTATCTCATATCTATCTATCTATCTATCTATCTCATATCTATCTATCTATCTATCTATCTATCTATCTATCTATCCCATATCTATCTATCTCATATCTATCTATCTATCTATCTATCTATCTATCTATCTATCCCATATCTATCTCTCTCTCTCTCTCTTTTGGTCTATTTTACATCTATAGAACTATCCATCTGCCATTTATCTACATCCTACTTATGTCAATTTTGAAATGTTCTCATATCTGCCTACCTCTCTTGTCTATCTACTTAATATGAATCAAACTCTCTACATAACTTTCTCTTTGATGTGTGCCTTATGTATCTAACTTTTGATCCTTATAATATCCATAGAACTATCTGTAAAGATATGTTTTGACTTCTGTATGTAGATCAATGCACCTCTTTTATATTCGTTTATCTATCTATCTATCTATCTATCTATCTATCTCTCTATCTATCCATCTCATATACATATATCTATCTACCTATCTAATATGTATGCCTTTGGACACTATGGAATAAAGTCTTTTTTTTATTTATTTTTTAAATGGGAGTGCTGCGATTTTTCCTTACTATGAATTGGACCTGTGACTTTGGGTTACTCTTAGCTGGCACCCGTATTATATTTTTTTGGGAAGTGCTGCTCTTTTCCTTGCTATCTATCTATCTATCTATCTATCTATCTATCTATCTATCTATCTATCTATCTCGCATATCTATCTATCTCTCATATCTGTCTCGCATATATATCTATCCCATATCTATCTATCTATCTATCTATCTATCTATCTATCCCATATCTATCTATCTATCTATCCCATCTCATCTATCTATCTATCTATCTATCCCACATCTATCTATCTATCTATCTCTATTAGAAGTATCAGATTGATTTATGTCTGTAGATTGATGCACCTCCTTTCTATTCTTTTATCTTTCAATCTATCCATCTGTCTAATATCTATATAACTGTCAATAATTTGGTTTCTGTCAATGCAACTCTTATTTATTCTGCTATCTATCTATCCATCTATCTATCCTTTCCATATCTATCTATCTATCTCTCATATCTATCTATCTCATATCTATCTATCTATCTATTATCTATCTATCTTTCTATCTATCTTTGTATCTATTATCTATCTATCTATCTATCTATCTATCTATCTATCTATCTATCATCACTTGTACCCTTTGTAGGCTATAAGGTGACCCATGTCCTTAGTGTTGGAGATATCTTGTGTCTTCTGCATTGCTAAGACTTGATGGATACAACACTTATCTTGTAGATTTGGCACTGGGCTGATTTTGGAGCTGCTGACTCTGGCCAGACAGATGTTCATTGTTATCTGCCTTCATATTCGTCATTTTCATGAGACATTTGTGTTTTCTGCTTAGAAAACAGTAGCTTATCTGCTAATTATCAGGATTCCTACTCTCAGACCCCTCTGCTCCCCCAATAAAGTCACCTGGCACTCCCTAATGTGCCAGACTCAGTCCAGGAGACACAGAGCTCAGTCTGTATGAAGTACATTATAGAGTCCAATGTACTCATACACATCAATGCAATATCCCATACAATACTTCATGCACATTTTTGCAACCCAGGTTTTGCCTAATGTATCATCATATCAATATGCGTTATCCATGGGTTTACATGGGACTGCAGTAATCTTTGAACAGTCCTAGATGAAGCAAAACTAAACTCGACAGATAACGCCCCATGTTGTCAAGGGGCAGAACGTTATCTCAACCTTCCTGCTTTTCGGTGCCTTTAGTTTTTTGATAAGAGCAGATAACATGAAAAGCTATGATATCACCATCAAGTTAAACTCTACTTCATCTGTACATGGCAAATTCAGCTCTGATACATAAGAAAGGCCCAAAGTCCGCTTTACTTCACCTGTGCCCACCATATCACACCTCGGATGGCAGAGAGCCCAAATGTGAATAGCAGTGATTCGCATAGACCCTTCTGCCAGCAGTACCGTCCGCCCTCCCCCCAAATACCAGTCTGCTCCCCTAGTCATGTCTGGACCGTTTGATGTTTCCAGGAAGAAATGTAAAATGATTTACTCACATGATCTGACTCACTGTCCTGCAATGTGTCTAGCCAAGTTTTTAGACCAGGACCAGCTAACTAGAATTGATCCATTTAGTGTAATGTAAAAGACAAATCTAAAAATCTAAGCAAAAAAAGTGATTTTTATGATTAAAATGTCAAAATTTATATTACTGTTATGACAAAAAAATGATATATATATATATATATATATATATATATATATATATATATATACTGTATACACTAGTGTAGGTCTATAATATATATACTGTATATGTGTGTTTGTCTATAATATATATATATACTCTATATATGTGTGTCTCTCTATAATATATATATACTGTATATGTGTGTTTTTCTATAATATATATATATATATATATATATATATATATATATATATATATACTGTATATGTGTGTGTCAGTCTATGATATATATATTTATATATATATATATACTGTATATGTGTGTGTCAGTCTATGATATATATACTGTATATACGTGTGTAGGTCTATAATATACATATATATATATATATGTGTGTAGGTCTATAATATACATATATGCTGTATATACATGTGTAGGTATATAATATATGTATTGTATATATGTGTGTAGGTCTACAATATACATATATATATATACATCTATACTGTATATACGTGTGTAGGTCTATAATATACATATATACTGTATATACATGTGTAGGTCTATATTATACATATATATATACTGTATATATGTGTGTAGGTCTATAATATAAATATATATACCGTATATATGTTTGTAGGTCTATAATATACATATATATCTATACTGTATATATGTGTGCAAGTCTATAATATACATACATATATACTGTATATATGTGTGTAGGTCTATAATATATATATATACATATACTGTATATATAGATCTATTATATATATATCATATATTTATTTCATATCTATATATTTATATATCGTACATAATATTTTTAATTTAGCTGTCAATAATGTATATATCTATTTTTCTTGGTATAAACAAGGTGTATATATATAAAATACTGATTTTCTATCAGTTTATTTATATTCTGTTTATATATGTTATTTATTTGATTTTAAAATATGTATACTATATTTTGCATAATATAAATATTTATATATCATTTAATTAATGAATATTATATATTTATTTAGCTATTATACATATATAGATTTTTTTCTTGATTATATATTTATATATATAAACCCTGTATTTATATATAAGAGACAGAACCTATTCTATTTCAAGCATCTGAATATCTAAGTATCCTAAGTATTATATTTTTTCTTCTTTTATATATACAGTATACATACATTTGGCTTTACTTTATAAAAACAGAGGTAATGGATCACTTTACGAGTCATTTCGCTGTGTAACACCCTGCACTTCTTTTGATAAGAGGGGAGCGTCAACATATTTTTCGCGGTATATCCATTGTGTGTATTCAGGTGCACGCTTAAAGAGACCTTATAGATATAATAAAAGGTGACAGAAATTATTTTTTAAATTTTCTTTATTTTTTGTTTTTTAATTTTTGTGACTACTATAGCTCCATTTTTTTCTGATGATGACTCCTGTATGGACCTGATGAAGTGCAGAATTGAAGGAAGCGCCTTGTCCGTCTTTGCTTTTTTCCTTTTTACCACTAAAATGTCCATATGTGATTTCCTTTGCATTTAAGGATCTTTAATTTGCACCTTTATACTCCATACATTGTAAGCGGACTGTGGAAATTACATTCCTCGATCCCAAGTCTACAGAGACATTTCTATAGTGAGCGGGACTGTAGTGTACATTTATTTAAGTCACTTCTTCCAAATTACCTTGTCATTTTGCTGCCGAGTAGTTTTCTGTCTGCAGCCTATACATATAAATAGACTTTGCAGTTATTTTCACTTATTATACATGATCATACATTAGAAGACTTTATATTATTACTGCTACTGATAATTATGTATTATTATTAGTGGATTATTCCAGCCACATTTTGTCCTTGAAAGAGAGAGAAAGAGAGAGAGAGAGAAGAGAGAGAGAGAGAAAGAGAGAATAGTATCTGTATGAGAGGGAAACCAGCTGATAATGATAAGAAACCTCTCAGCAGAAATGTGCGATTGTGAATTTCTGATAAGAAACTTTATATTACGAGGCAGAATATTCCACTCCTCCTTCACTTCCTCAGATCGTAGGTGTTGGTGAGTTGGTCACGGGTTAAATCTTTCAATCTTATCAGATATGCAGAGGTACAAAGAACTGACATGAAACAGAGCTATGAGATGACGTTGTATGGTCAGTCTGTAGAAGTTACAGAAAAAGGAATATCTCACTTTGTGCACTGATCGAATAGAAATGCCTTAAATGAAATAATTTCTGTTAGGTAATAGGAGGAGGAAAAAAGTAAGCGACAAGCATGGAGCTCTTATTGTATGTGCATTTATCTCTTAGATAGATGGATAGATAGATAGATAGATAGATAGATAGATAGATAGATAGATAGATGTGAAAGTGACAAAGATAGATAGATAAGTATGGAAAGGATAGCTAGATAAATAGATGTGAGAGCGACATAGAGAGAGATAGTTGGATAGATAGATAGATATGGGAGTGAAGGATATATAAATTGCAAGATATATATGGAAAGGATAGATAGATAGATAGATAGATAGATAGATAGAAAATAGATGTGAAAGTGACAGAGATAGATAAATATGGAAAGGATAGCTAGATGAATAGATGTGAGAGCAACATAGAGATAGATAGATAGATAGATAGATAGATAGATAGATAAATGGATGGAGGGATAGAGGGATAGATAGGTATAAAAAGGGTAGTCTAATTGATAGATTTGGGAAGGGTAATAGATATAGGAGGGGTAGTGAGATAGATATGAAAAGGATAGATAAGTATGGAATAGATAGAAAGATATATATATATATATATATATATATATAAAATATAATATAATAATATATATATAATATATATATAAATATATATAGAAAGGATAGATTGCTAGATATAGTACGGTTAGGTAGATAGATAGATAGATAGGGTTTAGATATGCAGTAGATAGATTGATAGAGGATAGATACGTAGTTATATATAATCAGATAATAATCAGATAATTATGGAATAGAGAGATATATAGACAGACATAGATATGGGATAGGAAAGTACGTACGTACATAGATACATAGATACATACATAGGGGATAGGTAGGTAGATAGATATCATAAAACCAAAGGAAGGTGGGTGCAAAACCTCTCAGGACTCCTGACTGTGTGTCACCTGTAGAAAGGTCTGAAAAATTGCATATGGGTAGAAAAAAGATCTTCACTTTTTCAACATTTGGAGTGCTTCTTTATATTTAGATATGAGATATATGGAAAGATAAACAGAAAGACCAAGCGACAGATAGCTATGTATATGTGATAGAGATAGATAGATAGACAAATAGATGTACAGACAGACAAAAAAATAGATAAATAGACAAACATTGAGGCAAAAAGCAATGTCGACACCATGTACCCTGATCTTGCGACTTAGCAATTTTTAAGACACATCAGCATGTCTCCGGCCTTGCGTGATGTAAAAAGCATTTAATGAACTTTTGCAGCAAGAGCTCTGCTTTGTCTCGCACAGTAAATAAAAGCAAAGAAAAGAACAAAAACTGTGGCGCCCAAGTCCTACTACCTTTATTTACGCACTTTCTACAGCTTACCCCCTGACATTCAGCTATAAAGTAGCTCATGCCTGGAATGTAACTAGCACTAGAACAACAAAAACGGCAGAAAAAGCCGTCCATCCATCGTACGATCGCACTTACAGTATAAATAGATGACATTTTTAAGGATAAATACTCTACACACCTGTCAGTGCAGTGGGTAATACATAGAAGGGTCTCACACTATGGTGAAGTTTAGCTCAGTCTTCCCCTCTCTCTATATCTCACTTAGAAGTGGTCAAGAAGGCTGATATATGAGGAGCTGTTTGTTGGGTCCTCCATGCCTGCCTGTGACATAGAAGGAATACTCTGGTCACCGGTCAGTTCCAAGCTATCCCCACAGACCCTACAAAGAATGATAATCACCAGCGCTCAGTGCTCTGTCGTATCAGCGGCAGCCACTGACCCTAAAGCAGCTCTGTAGCTCATAAACTTGTCAAACAGCACCAAGCATCTCAGCTTCCTGCACTATTATTCTAGTCAGATATTAGCTTTAACTACACTCATTTCTTAATAGGATTTTGTATGTTCTTACTAACTGCTCATAGTATTCTAGGATGATTTTCCAAGCGGTTGTTTGGTAAACTCGATACAAAGAGATTGTTGCTTACATTGTCATACTGCACATAGGGATATAGCAGAGCTGTGGATGTCGTGGCACAGTTCTAGCTGGTATCAAAGTCAGTGATCAGAGGTTTATTGCAGGTAAAGTTTATCTTGGTGCAAAAGATGAATAGGTGATTCTAACTATATCTCACATCTATCTATGTATCTATCTATTTAGAAGCAAGGAAGGAGACAAAAGATGCCTCTGATGAAGCGCCAGTTTGGGCGTGTAACGCGTAAGGCCTTGTATGTGTTTGATTGCTTTTATCTGGTGTTGCTGAGAAACCTCGCTCACTAGTTTTAATAAAGTTAAAGACTTCATAAAATACCGAAGTGTCTAAGGGGTTCATAGTGAAACATGCGCCGCTACTCTTTCATTTTTTAAAATTTTCTATCTATTTATCTATCTATCTATCTATCTATCTATCTATCTCTTATCTATCTATTCTCCAACTCATATATTTCTACTCTCTATTATTATTATTATTTATTTTAGAGCGCCCCTGGTTCCAGGGCGCTGTACATTCAGGGGGTCACATACATAACATAATTCAGACAATTACAATATTGACAATATGTGACTAACAACAGGTACAGAGGGAGAGAGGGCCCTGCTCGTGAGGGCTTACAGTCTACAGGGAAGGAGGGAAGAGACAGAAGGTGAGGGGGACATGTTTGTTGGGTGGAGTAGTGCAATGGGGTTATTGTTGGTTATAGGCAATCCTGAAGAGATGGGTTTTCAGGATACGTTTGAGGCAAGAGAGAAAGGGGGGAAAGTCTGATGTGTTGGGGCAGTGAGTTCCAGAGTGTGGGTGAAGCACGGGAGAAGTCTTGGAGACGGTTGTGTGAGGAGCTGATAAGAGGAGAGCAGAGGAGAAGGCCCTGTGAGGAGCGGAGGTTGCGTGAGGGGGAGTATCTGGAGAATAAGGCAGATATGTATGGAGGGGAGAGGTTATGGAGAGCCTTGTAGGTCAAGGTTACTAGCTTGAACTGGATCCGCTGGGCAATGGGTAGCCAGTGAAGGGATTGACAGAGGGGAAAGGCGGAGGAGTAGCGAGGAGAGAGGTGGATAAGACGGGCATATCTATCTATCTATCCATCCATCCCATAGCTATGTATCTATCTCTCATATCTATCTCACGTCTATCTATGTATATATCTATCTCATACCTTTCTTTCTATCTGTCTATCTATCTATCTATCTATCTCACATCTATGTATCTATATATATCATATCTATCTCTCTATCTATGCTTTCCATGTCTATCTATCTATCTCATATCTATCTATCTATCTATCTATCTATCTATCTATCTATCTATCCCATAGTGATCTAGCTATCTATTTATCTCGCATATCTATCTATCTATGTACATATCTGTCAATCTCATACCTTTCTATCTATTCATCTGTTCAATATATTTGTATCTATTTATCCCATATCTATCTCACATCTATCTATGTATATATCTGTCTATCTCATGTTTCTTTCTTTTTCTTTCTTTCATTCATTCTTTCTTTCTCATATCTATCTATTCAATATCTATCTATCTATCTATCTATCTATCTATCTATCTATCTATCTATCTATCTATCTATCTATCCAATATCTTTGTGTCTATCTATCTCTCTTATCTATCTATCTATCTATCTATCTATCTATCTATCTATCTATCTATCTATCTATCTATCTATCTATCTCATATCTATCTTTCCTTCTCTCTTTCTGTCTGTAATGCAAAAAAACTCACAGAATACACCATGAATGTATGTACTAAACCCATCTATTGCGGTTGTACAAATAGATACTGCAGATGGTCAGAAAATCTCAGTGACCTCCATCGCTGGTGTCACTTCAATGTGCTTGTGGTGTCTTCTCTCTCATATAGATCTATAGTTTTTAATTTGTTTTTATAATTTTTGATACCTTGTGTAATCAGAAATCGGATTGAGAGGCCGTTACAAAAAATGAGGCCACGGGGATCAGGAATTGATAGTTGGGATCATTTCGTTTAGGAGTCAATTATGCCAACATTCATCTCCCGTCTCCCCAGGACCTCGCTTCATGGAGTACAGTAATTGTACACAGGTAGCTCACAGCTAATCTTCTAAGGCCGCTTGTTTAAAGAGCCCATCCTGCCAGCGGCCGGCGTGTCGCTTCTTGTCAGTTTAGTCTCCTTTTACCGTGTTTGTGTTTTTAGTTTATTTCATAACTTAAGAAAAAAAAATCTAAAAGCCTTAAAACTTTTTTTCCTCTCTTTTCATCTTTGCTTTTCCCTGGGAACTCGTCTCCGTACAGAGCTCAGTTTATTTAGACTCTTTTCAACCTATTTAGATCTGCCCCATAAAGTAAATGCATTGTAGTATATATCAGCCACTGTAGATTACAGACAGAACCAGGAATGTGAGGAAACCCCACAGCGGCGCAATGTGATCCTGGTGACAGTGCTGTGTTCTGTGTCTATCTGCGGAAGAACATTATTATGGAGTATGAACTAATGAATGATTAGGTTATTGTGTGTTCACAAAATTATCTAAAAATACAATGGGCCTCATGTATGAAAACTGTCCAGGTCTAAGACTTCCTTTGTTGCCCATAGCAACCGATCAGAGCCCATAGAAAACCAATCAGCCCTAGCTTTCTTTTTTTCTCAGCGCACTATATAAAATAAAAAGGGAGTTTGTTTTCTTTCATGGTCCCCATTTTCCCTTTTCCCTTATCTATCTATCTATCAAACTATCTTTTCTTATTTTATCTATCTTTCTATTATCTACCCTATCTTTATTTCATTTCCATATCTTTCATCTTCTATTTTTCTCCCTTTATCTTATCTATCAAATTTCTTTCCCATTTTAATTTCTATAAATCTTCTAAAAACCTATTTTTTTAAAATATTTTGTACGTTTTTGATCTATTATTTTCCCTTCCCTATCCTGGTAGCAAAGCTATCTGTCTCCTATCAACTAAATTTATACCCTTTTTCCTATTTCATATATATAAATTATATTTATATATATAAAATTTTATATAATATATATATATATATTTTTTTAAAAAATTTATACATATATATAAAATATATAAACAAATAAATTATTAAATTTAAATATTTTAAATATGTTCATAAAATATAAATGTTGGTTTTTAAATGTTTGTTCACTAGAAAAAATCTATCTTTCTATCTACTATCTTCATTTTTATCCCATATCTATCTTTTTCTATCTACTATTTTCATCAATCTATCTATTTTTTTATCTATTTATCGGGCTAAAATTTACGGATTTTTTGGGGCAAGTAAAAATCTGTTTTTTACATTAAAGGGGGCGTTTTCTGCGCACTAAAATTGATGTTTCCCCAAACCCCCTTTAAAATTAAATTTGATAGTTGCAATTAATTCAAAAAAACCCTTTTTCCATGTGTATGCATCCAAAGGGGTGAAAGCAGAAGGGGTGGCCCCCCCAGCCCCTGAGTTTTTTTATTTTTCACAGTTTGAATTTAAAGGGTCTTCTATCTATCTTTCTATCTTTTCTAACTTTTTCTATCTATCTATCTATCTATCTAGAAGAAAAATAAGAATAAAAAAGGAGACAGGAAAGGGGGCAACAAATAGTAAAGGGTCTTTTAAAGGGTTAAAAGTTTTGAGCCCCAGGTAAAAAAAATAGATCCCCCTGTTTTGGTTTTTGCAATTCCAGAGAGGCAAAATTTAACTTTGTTTTAATATATTTTTTTAAAAGAGCTTTTTTGGGGAAGCCTAAACCCCCGGGCCCGGGCCTTTGGGTTCCCTTTGGGCTTGCATGGTGACCCCCGGTCAGTGCGGGAAGAAGTAAAAACCCCGATCCCGGTCAAGGAAAAAGGGGCCCATGGGGCCCGTCTTTGAAAATTTGAACCCGGGGTTTTTAAACTCCAAAAAAAAATTATATTTAAATTTAAACCGGTTTTTTTAAACTTATGGGGGGGAAGGAATCTCGTCCTAGTTTAAAAACAATTCTTTTTTCCAGCTTACCCCTTTTGGGTCCCCTTTCCCCTTAATTAAAGGAAATTTTTGGTCTGCAATTGGGTAAACCGAGTGTCAGTCCACAACAAAAAGGATGTGGGATTCTCCAGGAAAAAATCTAATCTATCTGTTTATTTGTAACTGGTTTATCATCTATCTATCTATCTTCGAATTTTTTATGTTTATAATCAATCTATCAAAATTCCCTACTAAAATTTGTCTACCCCCCATATCCCATCTATTTTTCCCAAAATCTATCTCCAAAAATTATCTATGTATTTGTCTATCAATAAGTCTGTGTTTTGGGATTTTCAATTTATTAAACCATTTTAGATCTAATTTTATCTCATGTCTATCTATTTAAAACTATATCTATCTAATATGAAAAATTTAAACCCCAAATTTTTCTATTTGGGCCCCTCCAAAATTTAATTCCCAAACAATCAATCAACAATCATGTAAAAACATATTAAGGCCTTATAAAACCCCACACAACCCCACACACACACACACACCACACACCCACACACCACCACCCCCTTTTTATACAATTATCCCCCTTGTCTATCTATCTACCCACCCATTTTATCTAACTATCTAAAATCATCTGTTCTATCCCATTTATATATCTGTCAAAAAAGAACCCCCCATTAAAAAACTATTCATCTCTATTTTTATTTAAACTATCTTTAAGGGACCTCATTTATCTATTTTTTAACCCCACCTCATCTCTATCTATTTTTCTAAATTTTTATGACGTAAATCTTTTTAAAACATTAAAACCCCATTCTATTTTCTACAACTAACTACCCATCTCTATCTTTTAAAATTAAATTTTGTCTACCCTTTTATCTATCTATCGTATCTATTTTTAAACCCTTAACTCTATCTATCTATTTTTCTACCTCATCTCATCTTTTAAACTATCTATCTATTTTTTCTATCTATCTACCTATCTTTTTATTACCTACCTTACCTACCTTAAAAACCACCTAATATCTATTTTTTTTGGGTTTCAAAATCTAGTTTCTATAGGGCTATATATAGTTCAGCTCTAGTACATCTAACCCGACTTTAGCTTGCTACAAAAGAAAACCTTGCTGTAAAATTTTTTGTATAACAAAAGGGGGTTAAAAAACAACTGTGGGAATTTTTCCCCCTAAAACTTAAATTTCACAGGGGAGAAACACCCCTGTGACCCAAATGTACCTTTTTTTGTGTCCGGTGGTGGCGTAGGGGGGCGTTTGGACCGGCACATTGTCACTGTCAAAAACCGGGCAAAAAAAAAAGAGAAAAAATTAATTCAGGGAGAACTGCGCAATGCAACAGCGGCAATGAAGAGCCAGGTTGCTCGGTTTAATGAATGAAAATTTGTCCCGGGGAAGGGCAAAGAGGGAGGGAAAGGGTTTTAAAACCTGTTTTTATTTGGAAAGAATTTTCTAACTTTGGGTTTAATGGTACAAAAAAATACATGATGATTGTAAGCTCTTGTGCACAGTAAGGGTCTTCTACGATTTCTGTAAACCTTTAATATTCACAGGGGGCTAACTGTTCCCGGGTTTAAAGGGGCCGCTTATTCTTCTTTATAGGGGGCGCCAATCTGCAGACATAAGCCTCTCTGAATGGGCACGTCAAGGGAGCAAACCATAGTGATGGTCATCCTGCCCTTCCTTTTTGGGAAAGAGGGGGTGAACAGATCAGGCAAGGGGTGAGATTCCTCTTGGCCCCCAAAAACAACACCCGGGGGCCCCTTTTTCCGTCCATCATACTTTATTTGTTTCATTTTTTAAGGGCCCTTTTTATTAAAACTTTAAACAGGGATGGGGATTTGAATTTGGGGCCCCGGGCCCCTCGAAAAAGGGTCTGGGCCTTTTAAATGGTTTTCCCCATATTTTTATTTTACAACACAGCATCCCCTTTTTTCGACTTTTTTTACCCGGAAAAATTTAAAAAATTTTTAAAATTTTGCGTAATGTACGAAAAAAATGTGACATTAGTGTCCCATTAACTTAAATGGGAATAAGCGTGCATCAGACACCCTATATATCACAGAGCTCAGCTTCTCTCCTCTATTTAATACCCCCATATATCCCCCAGGCTCAGCTTTCTTCCTCTAAACATATAACCCCTAATATCACGAGGGTCAGCTTCTATCCTCTGTCCCCTATAACCCCATATATTTAAGAAACTCAGTTTTCCCCCTCACATATAAAACCCCAAAATATCACAGAGGGTCAGCTTCCTCTCCCCTATCATAAAACCCTAAATTTAAAAACACAAAGTCAATTTCTTTTTTCCTCTAACATATAACCCTATAAATCAAAAGGGGGCTCAGAACCCCTTTCCCCTATAAAAATAACCCTTATATCACAAAGGCCCCAGCTTCTCACCTCCCATGACATTTTGCTCTCAGATAGGGCTTTATAAACTGCCTTTACAAAAAAAAAAAAAAGGCCCTTTAAAAATGTTTTTGGTAAAATTTTTTTGCCAGGGGAAAAGGCCCCCCAAATGGATTCCAAAAGAAAGGGGCCTTTTTTTCCCCCCCTCCCGGGCTGGCATAGTGATTAAAACCTGTTTTTAACTTATAAAAGAAGGGGGGCACTAACTTACACCTTCGATCACAAAAAAAATAAAGCACGCAGTTATGGTTTTTTTAGTGAAAGGCCTATGGATAAAATTTTGCAACAAAATGATGTGGGAAAAAAAAGGGGAAAATATGGTAAAAAAAAGTCACAAAAAACCCTAAAATTTACTGTACCTGACAATTTCATTGCTAAAAGGGGAAAAGTTTTGTTAAAATACTTTCAATACAGGGTGAACCAAAGGGCCCGGGAATTTTGGGGGACTGCCCTCAAGGGAAATTTTTTGGGGTCCATACCCCCGTTACCAGGGCCCCCAATTTTTTTCACCATACCCATTTCAATGACTTATGAATCCCTTTTGAAATTATTGAAATTACAAGGACCCCTCACTGTGCTACCTAAAAATATTGGAATCTCCACTATGCAGATGAATGCACCTGGGGGAGGCTGATGGGGGCGGCAGTGGGCCCCTTTTTTAAAGCCTCAAGTATAGTAGGAGGGTGTGGTGGGGGAAAAAGGGCACCCGGGTAGTAGCATTGGCCCCCCGATTTTGGCCCTTGGGTTGCCAAACCCGAAATGGGTGTCAAAAGTTTGGGGCTCTTAAAATGAAAGCACTTTGGGACCTCTTCTGTCAGGGTGTAAACATCCCCGCCGTGACAAACCAGGCGGTTTTAAGGGGCCTTTGCCAGTCATAAGTGATTGACAGCCCCACTCTAACAACACATGTGGTTTCCTCTCTGTCCAACCTGTACACACTTCTGACATGTAGACGGATAGGTGACATTTTTTGTTTTTTTTTTTGTGGCGCGCCCGTTAACCCTGAAAGGATCGGGGGTAAAAAGGAGCAGCAAAAAAATCACACAAAACATTACATTTTTGACCTCAGGCCCCCCATTTTCTCAGTTTTCCCTTTTGCAAAATAAGAAAGCTGGGGTTTCCCGTCAATTAAAACGCCCCGCAGGAATTTTTTACCCCCGGCTTCGCTGCTAGTGTTATTATCTATTGTTGTCCTCTATTCCACCCCCTGTGGCTGCATTCACACAACTTATTTTGTGCAGTAAAATAAGCGCTTTTAAATTTTCCCAGAGGGCGGGACGTTTGGGGAAACTTTTTGTTTTAAAGTTTTCCTTCCCTTTGATGTATCTTTTGCTGCTTATTTCCTCGTGTTTTTCTCAGTATAGGCAACTTCATTGTATTGGACCCGCTTTTTGGCACTTTTAAAATGCTGGGTTAAATTTTCCTTCATACCGGGGTTTTTTTGTTGTGCGGGGCCCAAAATGCTGCCAACAGTGCACAAAAATCGCAGCTATGTGCCTGGTGCATGCTTATTCCCCCTTTAAAAAGGGTTTTTTCCCAAAAAGTGAGTTCCTTACCTAACAGGGTTGATTAAACCCCCCCTTTAGGTTGAAAAAAGGGGCGTTGGGGTTTCTGTGTTTAAAAAAACAATAAAAATCCTCTGTGTGTAACCAAAATTTCCCACCTCCCCTGACGTTCCTGATACGCAGGGCTCTGGAGTTTTAGCCAAAAAAATTTTTTTGGCTAATCCCATAGTGGAAACTGTAAAGGGGCCCAAAGGAAAATGGTTTATTTTTTCCCCCCTTTTTCTGTCAGGAGGAAGATGAGCTCCTAGCAGGGAGATTCCTGACTACAGGTGGGGGGGGGGGGGGATTTCGGGGGGGAGGGGTCTGCCCTGTTTTTAAAAATTCAACCATTTGGTTTTTCTATACGAAGGGCACAGGATTTTTTTTTCTCCCAGGTCCCCTTCCCAAAGCTCCCTTTTCCCTGTTCCCTTTCCTCAGATAAGAAGTGCAAACAAAGCAAGTTTCGCCAGATCAGCTTTCCCGTCAAACTCCCGGTAGGGATTAAAAAAAACAGGGCAGGAAAAATAAGGGCATGTAAGGGGAAAGGGGTGTTTTTCCACAGGCTTCACTTTTTTTTAATAACATATATTTAGGGAAAAAAGGTTTTTTACCCATTTTGGAGGGTTCCCCCCAAAAATTTTGTTTGTTTAAAAAAACCCCCCTTTAATCAATGGGTCTAAAGTCACCCTTTTTTTTTTTCAAATTTAACCGATAATCACCAAGGAAAGGTTAAATTTTTGGCCCCGACTTAAAACGTTTAAAAATATAAGCAGTGTGGGACCCCCAAAATAGGGGTTTGTTCACGTTTTGAATTTCAGCTTGAAAAAAATCAGTGCTTTAATCAAGGGGGAATCTGCCCGCTAAAAATTCATGCTGGTAAACCAAGATTTAGGATGCAGATTTTCTATATCTGATGGGGCTTTGAAGCTGATTTCAGATGAAAAATTTTTTAGGGGCCAACCCTGGTTTCAAAAAAATGTTAAGGGCTAAAATTCACTTTTTTTGCTCCTTTGGCAACTAATTTACAGGGGGGGCCCCTCTCATTTTTTTTCCCGGCCCCTATATGAAATGAAAAGGGGCGCTGTGATTTGGGTTCCCCTGAGCCCAAAAAAGGGAATTTTTTGACCCAAAACCCGTTTTCGGGGGCCCTTCGCCTCTACATATATGTTAGGTTCAGCGGAAAAAAATAACTTTACTTTTCAATTCCCTGAGGCAGAACATAAAATCTGCGCTGGGGGAAAACAAAATTGCGACGTTTGGGTTTTCCATTTAAAAAACCCCAAAAGGGGATGTGGATTTTATTCGATTAAAAGGGGGAATTTTTATGCAGATTAAGCCCCCTGGGAAACCCCTTGGCCCGAAAACAGCGGGCCAATTCAAAAATGTTTTAAAATTTCCCCTTTTTGTTAAACCGTAGTTCCCCTTTTATAACCAAAGGGAAAGGGTTGGGGCAACAAAAAATATAAGCTGTTTGTTTCTTTAGCTCCCACAAAGACCAGAATTTAAAAACGGGGGATAATGTCAAATATTTTTGAGGGCTTCTAAATTTAAAACCCCCCTAAAGGGTGCGTTCAGGGCGGGTTTGTGTTTGTTTTCGTTTTTTCAAAAAAAAAAGGGGTTTTTTTTTTCACATTTTTTTTAAAACCCGGGGAACCCCCAAAAAAACCCCGCATCCAAAAAAAAAGCAAGGGAGATCCTGCCGTGTGGAACCAAACCTTTACTAGTATAGGGGGTGACCTTTCACTTTTCTGGGAAAGTGGGTGGGAACAATTAAAAGGGGTGTAAAGTAACTCAGCTTTACCTTTTACTTGGGATAAAAACCCAGCTTGGTTTAAAGTAATAACCCCATTTTGTCTTTAATTCCCCCCCCCTAAGGGCGCTTTCCCCACACCCGTGGTTTTGGGCATTTTTTGGGGGTTTTTTTCACTTCGTACTTTCACAGGAATTAAACCCCGCCTTTTTTTACCAGCAAGCTGGGAAAGAAAATCAGCTTTTGGGCACTAGGGTAAATTAAATCGTCCGGGTTCTGGTTTTAGACACAAAAAGTTTACAAAGGGATTTTGAAAGTGGATTTAGGGGGAGTTTTTTTTTTTCGGGGTTTCAGTCAAAACAAGTCCCAGTCAATCCTATGTGATTTTGGACACGTATCCGCCTTAAAAGCCACAAACAAATTTTTTTTGAGGGGAAATTTTTCACAAGGTTTTTTTGCCACCCTATTTTACATCTATAGTTAAAATTTCCCGAGGGAAAACACCGGGCCCGAATGAACCCCGTTCAAAGTTTTTTTTACGGCAAAACGACTGCCAAAAATCCGCCTGGTATGAACCACTATTGAGGTTAGCAGGAATGGTTTAGTTTCGGTTTTAGTATCCGCGTGGATTCCGACTTGGAATACTTGTTTTGTGGACAGAGCCTAAGGAGATGTTCTTACAGCGTTTTTTAGATGCATGTTTGGATCCGTGTTTCGGATCCAAACATGCATCTAAGGCTATGTTCAAACGGGGTAATTGCGACGCGCATTTCGCCGCATATTTGCGCTTTAATACGGGCGAGATGCGCGCCGCAATTACGGTAATCCATAGCTCTCATAGAGAACTATGGATTACGCCTCGTCCCTGCGCGTACAATACGATTGTATTGTACGCGCAGGGAGATAAGTGACATTTCATTTATTTGCGGCACTTTTGCGCCGCAAGTAATGAATGTCAATGGGGCCGGCGGGCTGCCAGCCCTCTCCTCCCCCCGCCGCGGGAGTGCGCGCTGATCAACGCGAGCTCCCGAAAGACACGATGTACTGCGCCGTACTGTACGCGCCGCAATACATCTTGTGAACATATCCTAAGACTGTCTTTGTTGCCCATAGCGACCAATCAGAGCTCATAGCCACCAATCAGAGCCCGGCTTTCATTTCATATACTGCACTGGAAAAATGAAAGCTGAGCTCTGATTGGTTGCTATGGGCTACGATTGGTTGCTATGGGCAACAATAACAGTCTTAGGGTATGTTCACACAGCATATTGCAGCGCGTACCGTACGCGCCGCAATATGGCAGGTGTTTTAGAAGTACAGGCTGGCCACCGTGTAATTCTAGAGGGCGTGTTGGGGGCAGCCCCCCCTCCCTCCATTCACTCTTATTATCCACGGCGCATAAACTCCGGGAAGAAGTGACATATCAGTTCTTATTCCCAGCGTACAATATGCGCTTAATGTACTCCATGGAAGACGGGCGTAACGCATAGCTCACTATGAGAGCTATGAATTACCATAATTGTGGGGCACGTTTCGGGCATATTGCAGTGCAGTTACGTGCCAAAATACGCCCTGCAATTATGCCGTGTGAAAATACCCTTAGGGCATGTTCATTTGCGTGGCGTAATTGCGCTGCAATGTGCCCAAAGTACGCCCTGCTAATACAGTAAAATCCTAGCACTCACTTAGTGCTATTATTTCCTGGCATATTCCTGGAAAGATAATGGGAGCCGGCCCGGAGGGCTGTTGAAAGTATGTGCTGGCTAGCGCGCACTTTCAACAGCAGGCATATAGTGGCGTGCGCAGGTACGTGGTGTGAACCCGGCCTTACTGCTAGACAGTTTTCATACATAAGGCTCCTAGACCTCAGATAAATATGTATATATATCTGAGGTCTAGGAGCCTTATGTATGAAAACTGTCTAGCAGTAAGGCCGGGTTCACACCACGTACCTGCGCACGCCACTATATGCCTGCTGTTGAAAGTGCGCGCTAGCACACACACATATATATATATTATATATATATATATATTTATATATATATATATACATACACATACATAAAATATATATATAACGCCACTGCGCAGCCTGCGTGTGATAGATAAAGCGACTGCGGCCCAGTAGTCTGTGGATGTGGACAGTCATGCGGACCTCCCTCACAGGGAAACTAGAGATCCCCTTTATAAACGGTTCGAAGCCCCAACGGTCGGAAACGAGTCCCCCCTGCTCCTCCTCCGCCTTCTCTTTCACACATACTCAGCTTGTGCTGAAGACTTCCTGTGTTTCCTAACCGCACCAAACATGCAACCGCGTTGTTAAACAAAAGAGGAATTGCTGGGTGCAAAACAAATGGCTGGGATTGCGCAACGCCGCCATGACAGATATTTATCTATTCTGTTTTCCTGCTGAGCGATAACCACTTCTTCCTAAATACATGGACGGTTTGGGCTGAGGGAGTCGATGAAGCAAATCTTCAAGCTGCTCTTTGTGGTTCTTGTGTCATTTATTTTAGTCTGCAGAACATCCGCTGTTTTTGACTCGGATAATTCTACACCAAACACAACGTTCATTACATGTCAGGGGGAATTCTAGAAGATCCCCAGGGAGACCGATTACTATAACTGTTCATTTATATCTCGTACATCCTCACATGTCTCTATTCTCTTGCTGCAGAGCGTTATACATGTAAAATGCTCTGCTGTTACAAAAACAGCTACTGTGGATAGAGTTCCGCCATATGCTCTGCTGTTGCATAAAAACTGTTCTAGTTGACGTTCTACCATAGGCAGGTGGTCATTACCCATGCAAAATGCTCTGCTGTATCAAAAAACTCCTCTGGTTGAAGTTCTGCCATATGCAGCCTGGCATTACACATGCAAAATGCTCTGCTGTTACAGTAATTAACTTTGGTAGGAGTTCTGCCATAGGGGGCCTAGCATTACCTATGCAAAATGCTCTGCTGTTACAAAAACAACTTCTGTGGTTAGAGTTCCACCATATGCAGAAGAGCATCATCACTCAAAATGCTCTGCTGTTACATAAAAACTCCTCTAGTTCTACCATAGGCAGGCAGTCATTACCCACACAAAATGCTCTGCTGTATCAAAAAACTTCTCTGGTTGAAGTTCTACCATAGGCAGGTGGTCATTACACACGCAAAATGCTCTGCTGTATCAAAAAACGTCTCCGGTTGAAGTTCTGTCATATGCAGTAATTAACCTTTGTGGTCCTCCATAGGGCCTAGCATTACCTATACAAAATGCTCTGTTGTTACAAAAACAACTTCTGTGGTTAGAGTTCTGCCATACGCAGAAGAGCATTATTTACGCAAAATGCTCTGCTGTTACATAAAAACGCCTCTAGTTGAAGTTCTACCATAAGCAGGCTGTCATTACCCACGCAAAATGCTCTGCTGTTACAGTAATTAACTTTGGAAGGAGTTCTGCCATAGGGGGCTTAGCATTACCTATGCAAAATGCTCTGCTGTTACAAGAATAAACTCTGGTAGCAGTTCTGCCATATGCAGCTGAACATTACCCATTCACGATGCCCTGTTGTTCAAAAACAATTCTGTGGTTGGATTTCTGCCATAGGCAGCAGAGCATTAGCCATCCACAATGCTCTGCTGTTACTAAAAAACTGTTGTAGTAAAAGTTTTGTCATAGACAGCAGAGCATTAACTGTACAAAATGCTCTGCTGTATCAAAATACTCCTGTGATTGACGTTCTGCCATATGCGGCCTGGCATTATGCATGCAAAATACTTTGCTGTTACAAAAACAACTTAGAGTTAGAGTTCCGCCATAGACAGAAAAGCATTATCTTTGCAAAATGCTTTGCTGTTACATAAAAACTCCTCTAGTTGAAGTTCTGTCATAAGCGGCGTGGCATTAACCATGCAAAATGCTCTGCTGTTACAAAAATAAACTTTGGTAGGAGTCCTGCCATAGGCACCACAGCATTAGCTATCCAAAATGCTCTGCTGTTACTTAAAAAAAAACAAAAAAACAAGGCAGCAGACCATTACCCATTACAAAAATAAAACTTTGGTAGGAATTCTGCTATAGGCACCACAGCATTAGCTATCCAAAATGCTCTGCTGTTACTTAAAAAAAACAAAACAAGGCAGCAGACCATTACCCATGCAAAATGCTCTGCTGTTTCAAAAAACTCCTCTGGTTTAAGTTCTGCCATATGTGGCCTGGCATTACACATGCAAAATGCTCTGCTGCTATAGTAATTAACTTTGGTGGGAATTCTGCCATAGAGCACCTAGCTTTACCTATGGAAAATGCTCTGTTGTTACAAGACTCAACTGTGGTAGGTGCTCTCCTATATGCAGCTGAACATTACCCATCCAAGATGCTCTTTGGTTACAAAACGCTTCGAGTTCTGCTTTGAGCAGAAGAGCATTAGCCATCCAAAATGCTCTGCTGTTACAAAACACATCTGTGGTAGGAGTTCTGCCTTATGCATCTGAACATTACCCATTCAAAATAATCTGTTGTTAAAATACACTCCTGTGGTCGGAGTTCTGCAGCAGAGCATTAGCCGTCCACAATGCTCTGCTGATACTAAAAAAAAAAAAACTTCAGTGTTTTAAAGTTTTGTCCTATGCAGTCATAGGTTGGAGTTTTGCCACAAGCACAGAGGCATTAGCTATGCAAAATGTTCTGCTGTTACTTCTGTGGTTAAAATGTTGCCACTTGCAACTGTGGTTGGGCTTCTGCCATATGCAGCAGAGCATTATCCTTGCAAAATGCTCTGTTACAAAATTTCCCATAGATAGCAGAGTGTCACCGGTGCTAAATTCTCTGCTGTTACAAAAACAACTTCTCTGGTTGGAGTTGTGCTATAAGCAACAGAGCATTGTTCATGGAAATTGCTCCGCTGTATGAAAAAAACTTCTCTGGTTGAAGCTCTGCCATAAGCGGCTTAGCATTGCCCATGCAAAATGTTCTGCTGTTACAAAGCTAAACTGTGGTAGGAGTTCTGCCTAGTATTTCCCGTGCTAAATTCTTTGCCGTTTCAAAAAAATTTCTATTGTCACAGTTCTGCCATAGGGAGAAGAGCATTATCCATGCAGAATGCTCTGCTGTCACAAAAATAAACTGTGGTAGGAGTTCTGTCATAGGAGGGTTAGTATTTCCCGTGCTAAATTATTTGCTGTTACAAAAAAATATTTGTTGTTAGAGTTCTGCCATAGGCAGCAGAGCATTATCCATGTAAAATGCTCTGCTGTTACAAAAACTCTTCAGTGGCTAGAACTCTGCCGTAAGCATTGGAGCACTACCCATGCAAGATGATTTTCTGTTACAAAAAAGTTGTATGTTTGGCATTCTTCCATAGGCAGCAGAGCATTACCCATACAAAATGCTCTGTTGTTGCAAGAGATTGCTAGGGTTGGATGCAGAACATTAGTTATACAAAATGCTCTGCTGTAAGAAGAAACTATGGTCTGATGTCTGCCACATGGATTAAGAGATTCTTCACGCTGTAACAAAAAGTCTGCAGTGGTTGGGGTTCAGCTGTATGCAGCGGAGCATCATTAATGTATAATACTCTGCTGCAGAGCAGGATTTAGGTAGTTTCCTATTTTGCCCATCGCACTCGGGTGCCCTTAGGCCGATACCTCTAGTGGATAATCCGGCCCTGCTCTGCTCTGAGTTCATACTGCCCATAAGGTGCCACCGGATTGGGATGATAAAATATAACCCACATATAGAACTGATAAACGTGGCATAAAGCTGCCATGCACTGTCTGATCCAACCAGCGGAGGAGCAACGTGTGGAGGAGATATGGCACCTCTGCAAATTTATGGACAGATGCAGGATGTATCTATGAACCTCAGTATCAGTGACACCTCTGAGTATAGAGGACACTGGACACTCTGTGACCACACGATATAGAGCACAGATGTAACAGCGCCATCAAGTGGAGGAACCAGTTATTGTGCTGGTCACAATAGGAATAAAGGTTTACAGCTGTATCATAGGTGAAAAAATATACGAGTGGTCAGGTCCTAATCACATGAAGAGCTTCGACAGAGTCTACGTGCTGGTGTATTGTTATGAGAAAAATCAAAATGGGCATGCCTAATGCAAGAGAGAAAAAGAAGGACCAGTTAAATGGCTTCTTAATATGATATAGAGATGTTCTGCAGCAGCTGGGGTGTGCTATGGTCTTCTGCAGCAGCTGAGATAGGAATAAAGATGTTCTGCAGCAGCTGAGATAGGAATAAAGATGCTCTGCAGCAGCTTGGGGTGCGCTATGATCTTCTGAAGCAGCTGAAATAGGAATAAAGATGTTATGCAGCAGCTGGGGTGTACTATGGTCTACAGCAGCTGAAATAGGAATAAAGATGTTCTGCAGCAGCTGGGGTGTACTATGGTCTACAGCAGCTGAGATAGGAATAAAGATATTCTGCAGCAACTGGGGTGCGCTATGGTCTTCTGCAGCAGCTGAGATAGGAATAAAGATGTTCTGCAGCAGCTGGGGTGTGCTATGGTCTTCTGCAGCAGCTGAGATAGGAATAAAGATGTTCTGCAGCAGCTGAGATAGGAATAAAGATGTTCTGCAGCAGCTGGGGTGTACTATGGTCTACAGCAGCTGAGATATGAATGAAGACGTTCTGCAGCAGCTGGGCTTTGTATATAATTTAGTATAATAAATTATATACATAATATTATAATATACTGGGGCACCGTACTGTAGACTGCGGCTGCTGAGGAAGCTTTTCCTTTAAGGGAGCACTTTGGATATAGGAAAGCTTAAAGGTGTGTTGTGTTCTCACCAGGCTGTTTCACAGCCAGCTTCAGCTCCCACTTTCTGTTCAGGCTGTGGGTGGGTCTACAACAGTGACTGCTGTTTCTAGCTGTAGAAAGGGACATTGGTGATGGAGGGGTTTTAACAGCAGGACACAAGACTAAAGAGCTCTAAAGGGCTAAAGTTTGTCAGTAAGAAACATATTCAAGCTCCTGTGCTGCTGATAAGACACAGCAGGGAGTGAAGTCACCATCCCGGCCAGGTCTCTAGAGCGGAGAGAGATGAACGATAATCTAGGAAACCTTCTGTAAACAAGCAGGAGATGAAAACTGAAGGGAAGCAAAATCAGAACAGCAATGTATTTGATAATCTTTTTTTTTTTTTTTTTTTACTTGTCCCTGCATATGTAACGCTAATCTATGTGATGAGAAAACCCCCTACAATGGGATTTTGCCATCTGCCATTTTGCCATCTATCTTCTGAGATAGAGCCTAGCACTACTCCTGCTTCGGTCATGGGTATAACACCCTAATGGCTCTCACACACCTGTGATAGCCATTAGCGTGTTATACCCATGGGCGCAGCAGATGTATCGCTAGGCTCTATGGCAAAATAGCCAGAATGAACTTACAAAAGCTGCCTTGAAATGATGGACGCTTTCCATTGAAGTCACGCGCTACCAGGTTTTTATACTGTGCAAACTCTGTGCAATTGCCATATAAGATGTGTGCTGAAATGTATGGTTATTGAAATTCAAGTGAAAAAGTAAAATAACATGATCTAAGTCTATGTGTGCTATTATATTGGTTGACTACGGGCACATAGAAGAGGTTGCCTGTACTGAAGGCTTATTGTTGTGCGGACATTACTGCAATACGGCATAAGTGACACAGTGTAAAGTCTCCTCTGAGGCCTGCTTGCAGCTCACTACGAGCCAGACTCTGGGAATGGACAGATGACCGCTTTTGCGCAGTTCTCATTCATTTCCATGACAGTTCTGAATATAGCCAAGCGAGTGTTCAGAACTCCCATTGACATAAATGGGGAAGAGCTGTACAAACGCCACCATCTCCCTGCTAGCGAGCTGCAAGCTGGCCTCAGAAGAGACTTTGCCAGATGACACAGCCCCTTTAACTTGACATTTCATACATTATCATACCTGTGTCACAGAACATTGTCTCAGCCTTCTCAATGCTCCTCAAAGGCTTGTGAGATAAGGTATCTCACTGCAGCAAGTTATCTTTGCCAAATAATCTTTGCTGCGTTCATACAGGTCTGTCAGAAAAGAAGCTTTTAAAGGGGTTGTCTCGCTACATTGATTCATCTTACCTCAGTCCTGTTTCTTGCTTTCATTTTGAATTCAGGGGCCTGTTTACTGGCTTCCATTAGGCTGCAGTAGAATCCAGGTCTGTAGCTATAGCAACCAGTGCTGGCAGCCTATCAGGATAGACCAAACAGGTCTGTAGCTATAGCGACCTGAGCAGCTGATGCAGCCCATACAAGAGGGGATATCTAGGAATAGGTAGGACACTGTTAATGGACACATATTGCAAAGTGACTTGTTTTTGCAAGATCTTTAACATAAAAAGAAATCCTTGTAGTGAGACAACCCCTTTAACTACAGTGATCTTTGATAGACCTTCTTCTGGCAAAAGCATATGTAACGCCGCTGATCTCTTTATAATCATCAGACTCTGACATCACAAAGTGATGTTTATACAAATATTATTTCGGCCAGTTTCACCGGAGCCTATTACATGCACATGGACCCCTGTGGAAACATTTAGGGTGTTTGTCAGGAGATTTCATGACGGACGTGCTAAACATAGAAAAAAACAGCCGTTTGATGGGTAGTGTGGCACCATAGGGGACAATCTGGGGCCAGGGCTTCTCGGTTAGCAATGTCAATTTGGCACAAGGTGCCCACTAAAGTCCAAGAACATTACACCTTTTTGTAGGGTTGTAACAAGTTAGTGGCTCTCTGCTATCTATGTGGGTTCTCTGATATATGGCACTTTTATTCACAGCTTATTGTTACCTATATTGCTGTTTCAGTTTCCTGTCATTGGATGGTGGGGCCCATCTTATTTTATTATGGGGCCCTATAAATTAGATACATTTTTTAACACAATCCCCTCTATGAAAAAGCATAGTCTACTGAGCCCATACTTCCATGCTCCACCTTTGTGGCCTCCATCTGACTAATGAACCCCTGTGGAAACATTAGGGTGTATGTCAGGAGATTTCACAACGGACGTGCTAAACATAGAAAAAAACAACTATTTGATAGTTAGTGTAACACCATAGAGGATGATCTGTGGCCAGGGCTTCCCAGTTAACATTGTCAATTTGGCCCAAGGCGCCCACTAAGGTCCAAGAACATTTCACCTTTTTGTAGGGTGTAACAAGTTAGTGTCTCTCTGCTATCTATGTGGGTTCTCTGATATATGGCGCTTTTATTCACAGCTTATTGTTACTTACACTGCTGTTTCAGTTTTCTGTCATTAGGTGACAGGGGCCATATTATTTTACTATGGGGCCCTATAAATTAGATTCATTTTTAACACAATCCAGTCTACTTAGTCTAGTAAGCTACTCCATACTTCCCTTCTACACCTTTGTGGCCTTCATCTGACTAATTGACCCCTATGAAGGAATTTAGGCTATTTGTCACAAGATTTCATGATGAATGTGCTAAACATAAAAAACACAAAAAACCTACCTTACTACACTTCTGTGAAACTGGCTTAAAGGGGTTGTCTCGCTACAAGGATTGCTTTTTATGTTAAAGATCTTGCAAAAACAAGTCACTCTGCAATAGGTGTCCATTAACAGTGTCCTTCCTATTCTGAGATATCTCTTGTATGGGCTGCATCAGCTCCTCAGGTCACTATAGCTACAGACCTGTTTGATCTATCCTGATAGGCTGCCAGCACTGGTTGCTATACCTACAGACCTGGCTTCTACTGCAGTAGAACACTCCTGAATTCCAAATGAAACCAAGAAAACAGGACTGAGGTCACTATAGGTACAGACCTGTTCGATCTATCCTGATAGGCTGCCAGCACTGGTTGCTATACCTACAGACCTGGCTTCTACTGCAGTAGAACACTCCTGAATTCCAAATGAAACCAAGAAAACAGGACTGAGGTCACTATAGCTACAGACCTGTTTGATCTATCCTGATAGGCTGCCAGCACTGGTTGCTATAGCTACAGACCTGGCTTCTACTGCAGTAGAACACTCCTGACTTCAAAATGAAACCAAGAAAACAGGACTGAGGTCACTATCGCTACAGTCCTGTTTGATCTATCCTGATAGGCTGCCAGCACTGGTTGCTATACCTACAGACCTGGCTTCTACTGCAGTAGACACTCCTGAAATTCCAAATGAAACCAAGAAAACAGGACTGAGGTCACTATAGGTACAGACCTGTTCGATCTATCCTGATAGGCTGCCAGCACTGGGTTGCTTTTGCTACAGACCTGTGTGATCTATCCTGATAGGCTGTCAGCACTGGTTGTATAGCTACAGACCTGGCTTCTACTGCAGTAAAACATTTCCTGACTTCAAAGAAACCAAAAAAAACAGGACTGAGGTCACTATCGCTACAGTCCTGTTCGATCTATCCTGATAGGCTGCCAGCACTGGTTGCTATAGCTACAGACCTGTGTGATCTATCCTGATAGGCTGTCAGCACTGGTTGCTATAGCTACAGACCTGGCTTCTACTGCAGTAGAACACTCCTGAATTCAAAATGAAACCAAGAAAACAGGACTGAGGTAAGATGAATCAATGTAGTGAGACAACCCCTTTAAGGCTTGGTCCACACCTGCGTTCTGATGTCCGTTTTTCTGTTCCATCATAGTCGGAGCCGGATCCTTCACATAACGGACAATAATACCGCCCAATGGACCCCATTGACTTTATTGGGGTCAGTTGGGTTTCGGTCTTGGCGTCTGTCATTTGAATGGAAAAAATAGCGCTTCATTCTGATCTATTTTTTTCGGTAATTTCTTACAGAGTCTAGGATGGAGACTCCTAACAGGACCTATGGAAGGGCCTTACCGATATGGCAATGGGAAATTTCTACCGTCGTGTATTGTTCTGGGATTCATTTCACTTCTATATAATTTATAAAAGGATTGAAAACGTCGACGTTAAATTATAATCAGTTGCTTACGGTAAAACAGATGATAGAAATTTGCATTCTCAGTTTATATTGGAACCTGAAGTTCTTTCCTTTTACTTTCTGCAGACGGATAAATCTCGAAGTTCAGCCGCTCGTAATTCGTGTAGGTGTTTAGAGGAGATTAAGCGTACCTGCTGTTATTACAGATTAATTATGTGCTCACCACACCACAGGCTGTAATTCAAGCAATTAACTGTCTCACACACATATACCGTAATCGCGCCCTCAGGCTGGGGAAATAAGAGAAGGGCTAGATAGGATGGGACTTGTAGTCCCACGGAGCAACGTTCCCGAACTTGACGTCATATACGGACCATCTAAATATTTAGTGGCACGTCGAGCATACGATCAGCCTCCAACAGGGACCCCTGTGCATCTGTTCTGTGGCCAGCAGAGCCCGTCTCTCCCCTGGCATTGCTCCAACAAGTACATGTGTCCGGCACCGGCGATGCCTTCAGCTGCTGTGTGTGCGCATTTTTTATCATAAATCCCCAAATCCATGCTCCAAATGTTGAAATGTGCAAGTAGTACTTAAAGGGGAAACATCACCGATACAGAGCGCTGTACTTTTTACCATAGATATTCACAAAAGAGATAGGTTGGTGACACTTAAAGGGGGTTTTGCCACGATGTAATGTTGACGTGGGATCCTCCAAACGGGGTATTTAATCACTTTTCTAAATATATGTGATTACAAAAAGTGAAGCCTGTGAGAGCTACAGCATTGCTCAGTCCCCCTTAGTTTCCTGAAAGTTTTTCATTAGACACGACCAGGAGCTGATAGGGAGCTGATCTGGCCATGCTTGCATGTTTGCACTTCTTATCTGATGACAGGGAACATGAAAGAGCTTTCAAGGGGCTGGGGAGAAAGTGCAGTGTATGAGTCTGTCTGCTGTATAGAGAATACACTGTTGTAATGTTATTATTTGCGTAAACTTTTGAGACGCTCCCTGCTTCCTCACTCTCTGATCACCCCCCTCCCTCTCACCCCTGCAGCCTTCATGACTCAGAATGATTTGTTTATATTCTCCCCTGAGCTGATAAGGGTATGTCCCCACGGCACGGGTTTTCGGCCGGTTTTTCAGCCGGTTTGTGGTTTTTCAGACCGCCTGAAAAACCGGCCGAAAATGAGCACAATTGTGCTCTATGCAAAGCCTGTGCAGCAGTCCCCACAGTCCCCACTGCACAGGTTTCGCTGTCGGACGGTTTTGCCGCCGGCGGTACGGCGGCAAAACATTGTAGAAGCACAATCTTCCGTCCGGTTTCCCGACGGAAGATGTGCTTCTCAATGGGAGGGGGGACGGCTGTTCTCCGCTCATCACGGAGAAAAGCCGTCCCCCCCCGCGGCCGTGGGGACGGGCGCAAAACAGGACAAATACCGGCCGGTTTGCCGGCAGGTATTTGTCCTGTGCCGTGTAAACACGCCCTAAGGAGGTAAGGAACTCACTTCGTGGCAAAACGCCTTTAAAGTCCTTAAAGGGGTACTCCAGGGTTATGGGAATATGGCTGAATAGGGGTGCATCTTGTGCTTCCACTTACTAATACATGTTCTGTTTAGATTTTGGTTGTAAAATGTTAATTTTGGAGACCACAGCTTTGTTATTTATCTACATGATTGATTGGTCATGTCTTCTCTTTTGCTGATGGAGAGATCTCATCTGTGTGGCCAGACATGACTAATCAATGTTGAACCCAGCTCATGGAAAAAGATAATGCCTTTCTGTCACCGGAGTCCCCAAGATCAGTATTCCTGGAGGTAAAAGTATCGATTCCCAAATGGACCAATACTATGAGGCTCTGTGGATGTGTGGAGACTTACACACCATTAGTTGTTCCACTGGGCTTTAAATATACTCAGAAAGGCTCATGGCTCATGGGAAATGATAGGACTCTTGCAGCACCACCTGTTCCTAAAGTCACATTCAACTCACTGAGCCTTGCAATGTGAATGGGATTAATGCCAACCATATATTCATCTACAGACAGCTGTTTTGGGGTGTTTGCCCCTCATCCCTGTGGATTAGAATACTGATTGGCTAGGTGAAAGGCGCTAGACATAGCTTGAAAAGGGTAATGTTCTTCATTGGGTGGGAGTATTATGTAGGTGTGTGGAGACTCATACTCTATTAATTGCTCCACTGAAATTTGAGTATATTAAAAAATGATCATGGGAAATGATCTAGACACCTATGTAGCAGTCTTCAAGTCACATCTGACCCACTGAGCCTAAGACTATGTCTACACAGCAAATTTTAAAACATGGAGGGAGAGGCACATATACTATACATATACACTATACGTTGATCTCATGCTTCTCAGCATATTTTTTTACAAAAATGAGTATGAGTTTCTTAGTATACTTTTTGATTAAAACGTATTTGCCCACTTGCCACGTCACGGCGACCTCTTTAAAGTGGTTCCCTACGCTAATGGGGGTAACTCTGCATGGCGGCCACCGCCGCAGCAATAACCACACAGATGAGGGGCACAGCCCAGTGGCCCAACAGCCCCACTGCTGCCAGACCTAGCCGCCCGGCTCTGGGCTGCACCACCCCACAAGCACAGCATCACAGCAGCAATGGCCGCCACACAGCACCACCACCAAAAAAGGAAAGGTAGACACGGCTCACCTTCCCTGGGCTCCCTGCAAGTAGACTGAAAAAAATAGGGCATTAACCCTTATACAGACTACTGCTAAACCATGTGTGCTGATCCATGTGTGTACACAGCAAATGTTAAAATGCTTTCCAAAATCCAACGACATTTTAACATTGCCGTACCGTGGCTCGGAGTTCCCGCCGGCCAAGTCCATTGACTTACGGGAATCCACTGGAAGATTGTACATGTTCTATAATCCGGTGAAGGCCGCTTGTTTAGAAATCTCACACTAGAAAATTTGTGCTGTGTAGACTACAGCACGGATTTTCTATTGCGATCTATGGGGCACTGGTTACAGTCGTATTTATGCGGATTCTAAATACTGAATCTGCTTAAAAACCCGACTGTAATCCTGTGCTGTGTAGACATAGCCTTACTATGTGAATGGGATAAATGCCAACCAACTATTGAACTGCAGACAGCTTTTTCGGACCCTGCAATGTAAAGGGGATTAAGGGACAACCGGATAATCATCTGCAGACAGCTATTTTAGAGTGTTTTTCCCTTATCAGTGCAAAGTAGAATACTGGTTGTCCAGGTGAGAGGCTGTAGACGTAGCTCGAAGGGGAATCGTTGCTTATGAGGGAGAGGCACCATGTAGGTGTATGGAGACTTAAAGATCATTAGTTGCTTCACTGAAATTTAAATACATTCAAAAACGATCATGGGAAATGATCTAGGACTCTACAGCGCCACCTATGGGATGTCGCATTCCTCAAGTCTTATCTGACTCACTGAGTCTTGCAATGTACATGGGATTACAGCCAACCAGATATTCATCTGCAGACAGCTGTTTTGGGGTGGTTGCCCTCATCAGTGAGTAAAACACTGGGTGGCTAGTGTAGAGACTGTAGTTGTAGCTTAAAAGAGGTACCATTCCTCACTACAGAGAGGCACCATGTTGGTGTGTAGAGACTTAGACACCATTAGTCGCTCCACTGCAATTAAAATATATTCCTAAGGGCTCATGAGAAATGATCTAGTACTCTACACTGCGGTGCCTCTCCCTAGAAACGTTACCCCTTTTGAGCTACACCTACAGCCTCTCAACTAACCAACCAGTACTCTACTCTGCACTGCTGACGGGCAAACACTCAGAAATAGCTGTCTGCAGATGAATATCTGGTTGGCTGTAATCCCATGTACGGTACAGGGCTGAGTGAGTTGGATCCGACGTGAGGAACATTCAATAGGTGGCGCTGCAGAGTCCTAGCTCACTTTCCAGGAGCCTTTTTGGGATATTTTAGGATCCCAATAATTTCCATATTTTAGAAAATGGTAATTAATAATAAAGAACTACTTTTAAAGGAGAACTACCAGCTTTTACATTAAAGGGTATAATGTTTTAAAATTGCTTTTCATATATCTTATTCCTGTCTCAAGTTGTCAGAAGTTGAAACTGACGAGCTTCTCTTTCCATCTCCCTATGACAACACTTCCTGTATACTGGGCCATAAATTGGAATCTAAGCCTCATAGTATGAGTAAGAAGATGAGAGGAGAGATTAGATCGCTATGAGGTGTTATGATAACACTAAACTGCCAGGACAAAAGAGGGAAGTGTTGTCATAGGAACATAAGCAGCCGAAAACTTCAAACTCATATAACTGGAGACAGGACTGAGATATTTTAATAATTTTTTCACATTAATAAAGCACATAGATGGACGATCCTTTGGTTAATCTACCTTAAGGATCACTTCCAAATTGGAGCAGATTCTTTCACTGTTTCTGGACCATGCAGTGCCTTCATCGATTGTTTTTTTTTTTCTTCCTAGTGTTAGTCACACTTGCTGAGAACTGTTCAGCCGCTTGACTGATCGGGTAATTTAATAAGCCCTCGTTACATTTATTCTCCCTGTGAGTGACTAAGACATTCTCTTATTTACAGCACAATGCCTGGCTGTTTTCCTAAGGTGTAAGCTGTTTGCATATCTCTGCATGGATTGCTATGTTCTGTTACCGTGTTTGCACAAACGCTGAGTTATGTCTAGAGTGTCTGGTTTGTCAAGGAATTCAATGTTAAACTTTTTTTTTTTTTTTTCTTGAGACAAGCAGAACTTTTGGAAAGTAGCTGAGAGATTTGTTCCTCCTCTGTCAAATTGCAAATTCACTCACTGGAGCTCCTAGTGGGAAAGCTGGGTGACGACCAATGCATTTGTCATTGCAATTTACTAATAGCTTGTCACCCACTTTCCAGTATGAGGGAAGGGGAACTAAGCAGATGTTCTGCTCAGGAGCCTGGGGAAGCTGAGTAATTGCTCTGTGGTCTCTGTTATACTGCTGGAAATGGCCAACAGGAGCCTAACTTGGCCTCTGACTGAAAGTGTAACGGGAGTCACGTCAGGCGTCAAGTCACCCTCTATTTCGGCTCGTACTATGTTATTTTATATCATATAATAAAATAATATATATATATATATATATATATATATATATATATATATATATATATATATATATATATGTATATATGTATTATTTAGTCTCCAGTGGTGGTATATTCACATAGATAATATGTGACATTGCTGATCAATCACCTTTTTTTTAGACACCTAAACGGCTAATCTGCCTTGTTTCTAATATTAAAGTTGGATATTTCTCTGTATATAGTATATTATGTTGGCGCCTTGCTCCTGACGTGGTATACTGTCATACAGTGCACAAATACCTAGTCTAAGCAGTGCTCAATAAGTGCCATCCAGTGTGACTTTAACTTCCTCCATTGCTTCCCTTGCCATAGCCTGTGTGGGTGCAGAACAAAGCGTGTAACGCTCACCACAGGCGATCACAAAAGACTGAACACTGTTTGCTCTGTCTGTGTAACGTTTAAATAATAATGCTGTCTCATTACCCACAAGACACGAGCGCCGGCGAATTATAACCACTAATTTGAATGTGGAGACATTTTCTGTCTTTCTCTTTGTCTGAAAGCCACATCTGTGGTCACTAAAACCACCATTCAAGCGCAGGTTGTTTTATTTTTCGACATTTACTGTAGGCCGCTTACACACGAACGTATCACGGCTCCACACATGTTGTACGGAGGTTGTAATATGGTGCTAGTGTTAACCTGTGGAACTTCTGTCCATCAGGAGGGCACAATGGGGGAATTTAATCATTTATTGTGCCAGTTTTTGGTGTAAACTGTGTAATAAATTGCGTTATCGGGGAAGTTTTTTTTTTTGACACTATGTTTTAAAAAAATGGGGGGTGGGTTTAACCCAAATAAGGGGGGGTGCCTTTAAAATTTTTGATTTTTGCGATACTAAAAGCAGAAAATAATGCAAATTTAACAGCACAAAATTAAAATTTTTTTTTAGGGCCCTATGGGGGCTGGGGTTAATCATTTTTGCCCCCCTAGGTAGGTATAGAGGTGATTTTGTGTGCACAGGAGGTGGCATATTTAAAAATATAAAAAAGTGCCCTTTTCTTTGTTGCTTTGGTAAAGAAGGGCCAAATTTTCGACGAAGAGGTCAATGGAGAATGAAAAATTGCATCTTCAGAGCCATGTGGTTAGTGAAGTTCTGACTTCACATCAAGTTTTCGGGCTCTGTTGGTGAAGGTATCCCGACGTATACTGTGATGGGACAATAGGAATCTATAGGGCAAATGTAAGCTTCATCTTACACCACATTTGCTCTATTTCCCAATCGTATAAACTTTACGTGATGCATGTGAACGCAAGGTAGACTGCAAGTCTGTTTCCGGCTATGGGTCCGCCACTGTATATATATCAGGTACTTCTTTTTAGGTATCCTGATGGTTAACCCCTTTCATGCCCCTTTGTTTCAAACAACACCCAAAGGTTTTTTGACCTGTTTCCCTGTAAAACCAAAACCTAAAAATTTGTTCTCACATACAGGGGTGGGTTCAAACGGGGTTAAATTTCCCGGGGGTATTTATGCCCCCCAATTACGCCCTTTTGGCCGGGGGCGGGGGGGGCCCGGGGAAACCTCGCCGGCCCTTTGCTTACATTACCGCGGGCGTCTTTTCCCCTGCTGGTTTAAATTTACTTGTTAACTATTTCCCCTCCGGGGGGATTTTCCCAAGCCGGGAGAGGGGACGGGTTTTTCCCTAGTTTCTATGAGGGACTGTGGGTTCCCGGTATGACTGGGTTCGGATTCCAGCCGGGAATTTTTCGCACTCCGGGCGTAATTTCGGCTGGAAATTTCAAACCAATTTTAAGCTCCCCGTAAAATAAACCCCAGGGCCCTAACTTGAAGCTTCGGGGCCCCGTGCAAAAATGAAATGGGGGCCCCCCCCCTACCTGTGCCTCCTACCAAATTTCTGGTTTTCTCCTTATGGGCTGGGGGGCGTTTTGGGATATTTTCCAAAAATTTTTAAAATTTAAAAAGCAGGGGAAAATTATTGTGGGGCGGGGCTTTGCCCCCTCTTGTCGTAGCCCCCTCTTTTCGTAGCCCATTTGTCGGTGTGCCAAGCCCCTTAAAAAGCCAACCAAAACTCCAAACCCAACTGCATAACGGCTTTGGAAAAAAAGCCGGTAGATGCCCTTATAAGCCAGGTAGTTGCCCCCCCATAACCCCGGGGAGTGGCCCCTTTTTCGGCAGGTTAAAATGCCCCTTTTAGGCCCCAAATAGATGCCCCCCTTGTAGAAAGAGATGCCCCTCTGTAGCCAGGTAGATGGGCCCCCCTTTTTTGCCCGGTAGGGTTTCCCCCCCTTTGTTAGCCAGGGGAAAAAGCCCCCCTTGTTTGCCGGTTAAATGCCCCCTCTGTTGCCGGTAGTTGCCCCCCTCTGTTGGCCAGGTTGTTGCCCCCTTGTTGCCGGAATGTTTCCCCCCTTGGGTTGCCAAAGGGAGTGCCCCCTCTGTTGGGGCCCGGTATTTTCCCCCATTGTTAGCCAGGATTCCCCCTTTTTTTAGCCAGGTAGTGCCCCCCCTTTTTTTGCACGGTTTTTCCCCCTTTTTTAGCCAGGTAGAGCCCCACCTTGTTGCCGGTAGATGCCCCCTTTTTTTTGCCCAAAATAGTTGCCCCCCTATTGCCAAAGGGAGTTGCCCCCCCTTTTTGCCAGGGAGTGCCCCCAAATTTTTAGCCAGGTAGTGTCCCCCTTGTGAGCCCGGTAGATGCCCCCCTTGTTTGCAGGGAGTGCCCCTCTGTTGACAGGTAGGTGGGCCCCCCTTTTTTTGGCCCGGTTTGGGCCCCCATTGTTTGCAAGGTTGTGCCCCCTCTGTTGCCGGGGATGCCCCTATTGGGTTTTCCCCCGGGAGTGCCCCCCCCTTTTTTTGCCAGGTAGTGCCCCCTCTGTTGCCCGGGGATGCCCCCCTTTTTTTGCCCGGTAGATGCCCCCTTTGTTTGCCAAATAGTGCCCCTATTGTTGGTAGGTAGTGCCCCCTTGTTGCCCGGTGTGCCCCCCTTGTTTGCCAGGTTGTCCCCCTCTGTTGCCAGGGGAGTGCCCCCCTTTTTTGCCCGGTAGTTTCCCCCATTATTTGCCGGTTTGTGCCCCCTTGGGTTTCCGGTGATGCCCCCATTGTTTGCCGAAAATTTCCCCCCTTGTTTGGGCCCGGTAGGCCCCCTTTTGGGTTTCAGGTGTTTCCCCATTGTTTGCCAGGTAGATGCCCCCCCTTTTTTTGCCAGGTGTGCCCCCTTGTTGCCAGGTGAGCCCCCAATTTTTTTGGGCCCGGGAGTGCCCCCATTGTTTGCCAGGTAGTGCCCCTCTGTTGCCAAAGGGAGTGCCCCCCTTGTTTGCCCGGTAGTGGGCCCCCCTGTTGCCAGGGTAGGGTGCCCCCCCTGGGTTTCCCGGTAGTGCCCCCCCCAAAGAAAATAAAAAAATAAAATAAAAATTTTGGGAATTTAAAAAGACCAGGGGTTTGCAGGCGGCTGCTCCGGCCCATTCCTCAGGTTCCAGGGGAAAGGGGAGAGCAGCCCCGCCGTCACTCCCCTGCCGCCCCGGGGTTATTCCCCCTGCCGCCGGTGACCTGTTTGTTCGGCGAAAACCCGGGGACGCTGGACAAAACAGGGGGAGGGGGGGGCGATCCCCTCCCCGCCCCCCTCCCTGCACACGAGGGCTCGGGCGGGTGAAGCGGCCGCAACGGCCAATTACCCGCCTGTGGGAACCCGGGCCCCGGGGGCGCCCGGTAGCCGCCCAGAGCTTTCCTGTCGCCCCGGTCAGTTTTTAAAAAGCCAAAATTAGGGAGGGCGGAGGGGGGGAAAGACAAAACCCAATTGCGGGCCCCCCCCCCAAAAAGCGGGGGGTTGGCCATGTATGGCTTTTTTGGGGTTTCAGGTGTGGGCCCGGGAGTGCTGTACCCTGCACCCTCTTTTAGCTACGCCCCTGTCAAGTAGCAGATTTTGGTTTTCGAAATATTTTGGACTGTGCAAATCATTCTATGGGAAAAAAATTTAAAGTGCGCCCGCGAAGGGATGCACTTGGTTTGGCGCTGGAGGTTTTCAAAAAGATTTTTCTTGGGGCCTAAAATTGCACCCTTGGGGGAGGGAAAAAAAAACCTTTCGGACACCTCCAGAACCACCTCAGAAACAGCAGTGGCCAAAAATCCCAATTAATTTTATCAATCCCACTCAATTTTACCCCATTTAAAGTTGTAGGGTTGTTTGGAAATTTATACCTCTAGATCTTCCTATTCACCCACATTGCTTTTCTCCCTTTTTCGGTGAAAATTTTAAGGCCCAAAATGAAGGGCCCTTTATGAACATCTTTTTGTGGTTGGTTACAAATAGACAAAACTGAAGCTGAAACTGGTTTAAACCCTCTGCACACGGGGAAACAGGCGCATAGGAAAATGACTTCCCCATCGTGGTTTGGGGTTTTCACAAAACGGAAAATAAAAAAAAATTAAAATATTCACCGGGTCCCCTTATAGGGTGTTTGGATTTGGGGGGGGGCTGTTCGCAAAAAAACCCCCACTAAAAGGCACCCAAGAAGGAAGTGCCCGGGGAAAAAAGAGGCGTTTAATGGGACCCATCAACCCCAAAAAAGGGGGGGAAAAGGCATAAGGGGGACAAAATTAGACTTTTAGCTCCCCTAATTAATAATTTAGGAAACAATTTAAAGCATAGTTGCCAACTTTTTGGAAAAATGAAAAAACAGGAGGGCACGGGCCCCTCTTTGTCAGTGTGCCCCCGCCCCTTCAAAAAGCAAAAACCCAAATCCCCCTAAAAACTGAAAAAAGTTTTTGGGAAAAAAGCCAGGTAGATTGCTTAAAAGCCAGGTTTGTAGCCCCCCCAAAAACCAGGTAGTGCCCCTTAAGGCAAAGGGAGATGCCCCTTGTAGCCAAAAAAGATGCCCCCCCTTTTAGCCAAAAAAAGATGCCCCCTCTGTAAGCCCGGTTTGAGGCCCAAAATTTTTTTGCCAGGTAGGTGCCCCCCCCTTTATTAAACCGGTAGTGCCCCCTTTGTTAGCCAGGGGGTTTTCCCCCAAATTTTTACCCGGTAGTGCCCCATTGTTAAACCCGGTAGGCCCTCTCTGTTGCCAGGTTTGATGTCCCCTTTTTTTAGGGCCGGTTTTTGCCCCCATTGTAGCCCGGGAGGTCCCCCCCTTATGCCCGGTGGTGCCCCCATTGTTTGCCAGGTAGTGCCCCCATTTTTTGCCCGGTAGTGCCCCCCTCTGTTTCCAGGTAGTTGCCCCCATGTAGCCAGGGTTTTTTTTTTTTGTTTTTTTGGCCCCCCTGTTGCCCGGTAGATGCCCCCATTTTTTGCCAAAGGGGTCCCCCCTCTGTTTCCAGGGAGATGCCCCCAGGGTTTTCCAGGGAGTGCCCCCTCTGGCCAGGTAGATGCCCCCAAATTTTTTTGGGCCGGTAGTGCCCCCTTGTTGCCAGGAAGATGCCCCCTTGTTGCCAGGGAAAATTGGGGCCCCCTTGTAGCCGGGAGGCCCCCCTCTGTTGCCGATAGTGCCCCCCCCGTTGCCCCGGTAGTGCCCCCATTTTTAGCCAAAGGGAGTGCCCCCTTTTAGCCAGGGAGGTGGGGGCCCCTTGTAGCCCAAAGGGTTTTCCCCCTAAAGTTGCCGATAGTGCCCCCCTTGTTGCCCGGGGAGATGCCCCTTGTTGACAGGTAATGCCCCCTTTGTTCCAGGGAGACCCCCCCCCCTTGGGAGCCCGGTAGTGGCCCCCCTCTGTTGCCCGATTAGTGCCCCTCTGTTGGCCCCGGGGAATTGCCCCCTTGGGTTTAAAGGTTTGTTGCCCCCCCCTGTTGCGGTAGATGCCCCCCCTTTTTTCAAGGTAGACCCCCCCCCATTGTAGCCAAAGGGAGATTTCCCACCTAAAGCTAAAAAAAAAATTTAAATTTAAAAACCATTTTCCTGACCCGGGCTCCTGCAGGACGGCCAGGGTCCGGCCCATCTCCTCAGCGTCCCCAGGGGGAGTGAGTGCAGCCCCCCGGTTCCCCTTTTTCCCCCGCGCCGCTGAAATGTTTGTAGAGGGGGCACAGGCGCCCCGGACCCCTAAAAGGGGGGGGGAGGGAGGGGGGAACGATCCCCTCTTGCCTCCCCCCTGGGACGTGCAAACCCAAAGGGGGGGTGAAACCCGGACGTTGCGGCCACCTTAACCCGCCCGGGGAAAGCGGCCTGGCGGCGCCCCGGGGTAGGCCTAGCGCTACCTTTTTGCCCCGGGGAAATTTTTAAAAAGCCCCCCCCGCTTTTTTGGCGGCGGGAGCTTCCCAAACTCTGCCGGGGGTGGGGGGGGGGGGGGGGGTTTGGGGCCCCAAAAAAATTGCGGGGGACCCCCCCCGCCAAAAAGGGGGGGTTTTGGGAAGTATGGGTTTTTAAAAAGGGATAATTGCAACCCCCCCGTTCAGTGTTATTAGGGCACCTATGGAAAGAATGTGGCCTGTTGTTCCCTTTAAAGGGATGTTCAAATATTTAAAATTAACATTAAGGGCCATATGTATGAAAATCTTTTTAAAAACTCAAATTTGTTTTCCCCTAGAAAATAATTTAGAAACACATAGCAAAACCCAAAAAAAGATGCCCCCCTTTATTTTTCCCCGAGCACTATATGAAATGGGAGGGGCACTCTGGTTTTGGTTTTTTTGGGAAAAAAGGGGAATTTTTAGAAATAGGCGGTTTTCATTTTTATGTGGCCCTAAATAAGGCCAGGGTGGAGGAAAAAAGAAAAAAAAGGCAAACTTTCCACCTGGTCCCCCGTCAGTGCTGTAGCTGACGAGATCCCCCCTTTCCCACTTCCTGTTTCCGCGAAAATGTCCAACCGCTTTGGTCATGCTCCCCTTCACCCCAATTTGGGGGCCCGGCCCCAAAAACCCTTTTTTTTGTATGGTTTGGGGAAAGGGGGTAAGAAGTGAAGAGGAGCTGATCCCGGGGGAGCTAAAAACCGGGAGTGGCAGGGGACTGTATGCAAAATATGCTTTTTTTTCTATTTTCCCCCACGATGCCCAAATTTAAATTAAATTTGGGGTTGTTTTCTACAAGGATTTTTGCTTTTTATGTTAAAATCACTTTTCAAATTTGTGTCCATTTAAAAAGTGTCCTTTCCCATTCTTTGATATTCCCTTTTGTATGGGGTGGGAAAAGCCCCCTCGGTCAAATATAGTTTCAGACCTTTTTCAAAAACTAACCTGATAGGCTGCCCGGGCTGGTTGTATAGCTACAGACCCCGGAGTCCTCGCCAGCTCCCCATGAGGTCAGTAGAAGCCAGTAAACACGCCCTTGAATTCAAAAATAAATCTGAGAAAACAGGACTGTCAGATGAATCGATGTAGTGAGACAACCCCTTTAATTTTAAAAGCTTGAATACCCCTTTAAGTGCCAAAGTGAAGACGTAAGCCTAAACTGGGCCCTTAGTTTTTATTAGATTAGCCCCATAAGTATTACAGTACATGGCATAACCTATATCTAATTCTGTGCTTTGCGTCCCCCCTTAGGTTTTTCCCCGTTTGGAAATTTAGTTCATTTCCCTGTCCCCTTTTTCCCCTGAAAAAAAAGGGACATCCCCAAAAATAAAAATGTGCATTTTTTTGATGAATTCAAGTTTGGTGTTATGTGGTTTTTGTGAAAATCATACAGATTTTTACATGTTGATTTTTTGTTCAACAATAAATGGAATTCTTGTTCGGGAAAAATAAGAAATCCCCTAAAAATAAGTCTTAGTCGTCCTTAGAAAAAAAAAAGAAATAAGCACTGTCTTATTTTTGGGGAAACAGGGTAACTACTTCACTTCCGGTCTGGGTGACCACCAGTTGAATACAGGTAACTATGTGTATTGAAATGGTCACGTAAATTTGAACTTATATATCAAGCAGATTATACGGGACGCCATGGAAGATAATGGGGGCTATGCGCACAGCATTATGGGAGACTGTATGTTATGTGCTGACTGTGTCCTCAGAGAAAGGTCTTTAGGAAGAGGGGTTGGTATTAAAGGGAATATTGGTTTAAAATACACTTATTTGAATTTGTTCTTTTCAGTCTGTCATGTCCTTTTTATTGTAGGCGAACAAAAAAGGGCCGGTTTTTTTCTAGATAAGTCTCCTGTGTTCTGGCCTGGTTTACATTTATTTAGCTTTGAAATCTGGCAAATCTTCTGGTATTTGGACAATAGGAAGTTCAATGACTTCCCAGTAGGAAATAGCAGAGTGCTTAATACTTCCATTAAGACGACAGTATATTTGTGTCTCTAATAATTTCCCCCAAAGATTTTTTTTGGGTAATGGGTTGGGTGGGGTTATTCCCGGGCGTGATAATATGCGGCCCCTTTTTTTCTTTCCGCTAGAAAATCTCTAGTTTTACAGCTGTTTTTTTCTTTTCTTTTTTGGATTTTTTGCATTGTTTTGTGTTATTTTGTATTTCTTTTTGTAGATTTATTTTTCACATTTTTTTATCTGTTGACTTGCTTCTCTCCGGTCTCTCCAGAATAGAAGTGGTTAAATGATTCACCTGTTGCCCAGGGTAGTTTTTTTTTGTTTAAACAGTAACTGGTCTATGTATTCATACTTTTATATATTTAAAGTGGTATCCATGACATTCACATTCCTCGGTTGCTCAGAGTTCTAGTTGAGGATTTGGCAAAGTGTGTCTCACCAGCTGTTGTGGGCTATAGCCCCAGCCGGGTGGGGGCTAAAAACTGATATGTTTAATCTTGTGGAAAATTTTCATTTACAAGCAGTTCCCCCGTCCCGGATGTGGGGGTTTGGAAAATTCACCCCTTAGGGGCGCGCTTTGCCCCAAAAAAAATTTATATATTGTGGTGTGTGTGCGTTTGTTATTTTTATATTTTATTTTTTATATATCTTTTATTGTTGTGTTTATATGTGTATGTATATATTTTTATTTATTTATAATATTATATATATATACACAACACAAAATATATACACCCACATAATATGGGTGTTTATATATATATGTGTATGTATGTGTGTGTGTGTATTTTTTATATATTAATATATATTTATATATATATATATGTTGTGTGTGTTGTATGTGTATTATATATTTTATATATATATTATATTTATATATATTTATAAACCCCACACACACCACACACACACACACAAACACACCCCACACCACCACTTATATGTGAGTGCAGGGCACATGGAGGGGGTTTTGTATGAGAGGGTTTTCCCTTTCCCCCTTCCCCGTTGGGGTTTACCACTAACATCACCCAGTGCATTGCTGTACAGGATTTCAATGTTGGTTGTAACTGTGAGTGTAGCAGGAGCCGCTCTCCGCCTCACTGGTGAGTGGGTGGGGTGGCTTTGTTCCCCTTCAACCTACACAACCCAGCTGGTGAGTATCGGCCACTGCATCTTCTACAATATAAGCAATTAGGTGTCAAGTCCCCCCCTTTTTTGTCCCCAATTATAAATACCTGCTTTCCCTAGTCATCCAACCACATGTTGAGTTTTTTTTACTTTTCAAACTGACCAGGGTACGCTGAGGTGTATATTATATAATTATTATATTTATATATATTATATTTTTTATATATATATTATATATATATGAGAAGGGTGATCTGGAACCACTAGTGCCAGGAAATTGGCATTCACTTGTTCTAAATTCTGAATGGAATATCTGCTTAAGGGTGCTTTCACACGGTGCGTTTTTTGTGCGTTTTTGATGCGTTTTTTGGATGCGTTTTTTGTGCAGGAGGGCACAAACAATTTTGATATACATTGTTGCACAAAAAACGCATCCAAAAAAAACGCATCAAAAACGCACCGTGTGAAAGCACCCTAAGACCAAACTTGTACATCCCAATCAGACTGGTTTTCCAAATTCATGGCAAAAATACTGCGGTTGGGCAGCAATTACAGAAGAACCGAGGCTTGTGGGGCAATGGAGCAATTAATCCCTGATCACATACCACCCAGGAGCCTGGAAAAGCTGGGTGAAGGCCATATTGTGAATCTTCAGAAGTTTAGAGGAAAGACCCTCAACTCTTTTATAAACTCTGATTTGATAATCCAGAAAAAAAGATAAAAATGGATGAAGGGAATTTTAGTAACGGGGTGACTTTTGGTTTAATAAGGGGGCAGGTCAACGGTGGGTTTGCTCATGCTCCGTTGTAGATGAGGCGTTGTGGATGTCATTTTGGGATTTTGCTGCCATATTTCTTCCTGACAGAACATGGGCCTATTTGCATTATGACTGTGTTAGTTATTTTAATAAATAACATAAGCCATGCAGCCTGTTCCTGCCGGGACGGAGGGGACAGGACTGATTTTGTTGGCATGTTCCAGATAAATCTTCACTTTGAAACCAACTTCTAAAAAAAAAAAAAAATTCCACCCATCCCGCAGTTATATTAATACTAGGACGCAGAGCAGCCCTGCTGAGGAGGGGAGATTTAGAGGTGGTTTCTTTGCTTGTGCTAGGGAGGGGCCTGGGCCCCTATTGGTGTATCCCAGTCTACAACCCCTTAATTTCGTTCAAAAGGTACTGGCAAAACCTGCTCGTCTTGATCCCCAACCCCCCCCCCCTACGCGGGTTAAAATTTTTCAGTGCCAGCAAGTCTTCTTTTTTAATTTCGATAGCCCCAATTTTGTACATCCATTCACTTCTGTATTTTTTAGGATTTTATTTTAAAAGGGGGGTCTATACAAAAGGTTGTGCTTTTTTTGGGGAAAGTCTTTCAAAAACAAATCACTTTGCAATATGGTATTAACAGTGTCCTATCTATTCCCGAAACCCCTCTTGTTGGGCTGCATCGCTCTCAGGTCACATAGTAAGACCTGTTTGACCTCTTTTTGGTAGGCTGCCACATGGGTTTCTATAGTACAGACCCGTTTAATCTCTCCTGATAGGTGCCAGCATGGGGCGCTATAGTACGACTGTTCAAACTCTCTGATAGGCTGCCAGCGTGGTCACTTAGCTACAGACCTGTTCAATCTTTCTGTAGCGCCACACCTGGTTTTTTTTTCGCCTGGTTCTACTGCAACCTATAGAAGCTGTAAAAACCACCTAAATTTTAAAAAATTTAACCAAAGAAAAAGGGAGGAATAATGTGTGAGCCAACCCTTTTAACGTCTGTTTTGTCAATGTTTCCTGAAATGGTGCCACTCTTGTCCCTAGTCTCTGCCTGGTAGTCCAGATCAATGCCATTCTGTGACAAGTAGCATCATGGCCCATTTGATGGGTCGTGGGCACACTAGTCTCTGCCGTGTTGTGCAGCACGCTCGGTCCCCCTCCTAGGACTTGTGTGCACTTTTTTAAAGGGACAGCGCATGCCACCCGCCTAGTCCAAGCCAATGTCTCCCACTTATTCCTCTTGGGCAATACTCGTTCCTCTTAAAGATTTTGGTGCTTTTAGCTTTTTCCCTGTTGTTTTCAGTGCCCTCTTGTTTGTCTACTCCCTGTTCTATTTTTCCCCCTGGGGCCCTTTTTATAAAGACTTTACCTATCTGCCTTTTATTGTGACCCAACTTTTTCAATTCTTTTTATTCCCCCGGCAATGTGTCTGCATCACCACGGGTGACCACATCTGGGGCAGCGACATTCCCTACAGCAAAGATGCCAGATCCCTTTAAAATTCTTAAAAATATATATTGAACATAAAAGTTGCAATTTAAAGGGAATGTGTCATCAAAAAATGACTTATTGTTTAACTCACATTTTTAAGTTAAACACATTTTGTAGGAATTATTGGTTATGTTTTTTTTTAATTTCCAGTATCACATTCAATATTTTTTTTAATAATTCTTAAGTCCTGTTAGTTTTCTCACTTTGGCCACTAGGGGCCTAATATCATTCTGACACTCCAGTTTTTGTTTGAGACTTTCAAGCAGTGCTGCTCATTAATCAGTAACTGCAGGCGTCAGACTGAAGGAGAGACTCCTTTGTGTACAGATAAACACAGAATCCACCAGTCAAATGAGGAGATGCCACGCTCCCCTCTCCCTCCCTCCAGTAGTATTACTCTCCATAGACGTCTATGGGACAGGAAACTGTCTTAAAGGATTTATGTCACAATTGTTTTTTTTTTTACTTATTTAATCAAGCCCCTGATCCATATCTTTTTTCCTCTCAGTCGTTCTTATTCCTGATTGTAAATTTCTCTATTCGGCCCGTCTATATTATGATTGTGGGTAAGACATCTTGCTTGCACTGTCTTCTAACAGCAGTCAAAGAGATGCTTTACAGCAGCTTCCATCTCATTGGATTCTTAAGACAGATCCTGTCCCATAGACTTGTATAGGAGAGTTTTTCAACTGTGAAGAGAGGGGAGTGGGGAGCTGTGACATTCCTCTTGGTGTGGACCGGTGGATCCTGTGTTCAATTCTGACACAATGGTTGTTCCTTTCAGCTTGACACTGCTGTTACGATAAGTAGCAGTCCACTGCTGAGAAAAGCTATTTAAAACAGAACAGGGAAGTGTCAGACTGTTATTAGGCCTAGTGGCCAAAAGTGAAAACTACAGGAATAAGAATTATAAAAAAAATATTGAAAGTGATCTGTAAAATTTAAAAAAAACATTACCCAAATATTCCTAAAAAAATGTGTTTAACATAAAAATGTGGAGTTAAACAATAAGTCATTTTTTGTTGTAATTCCCTTTATGAATCCTATCTAGGGGATGAAGCCTGCTGTAAAGTATCTCTCTGACTGCTGTTAATGCAGTGAAAGCTAGAATGTCTTCCCCTCCAATCCTATATAGACAGGAGCCGATTGAGAAAATCTACAATCAGGAAATAAAAACGACTGAGAGGAAAAGAATATGGATCAGGGTCTTGATTTAATAAGTAAAAAAAAAAAAAATTTGCCACATATTCCCTTTAAGCAAGAGGAGCATTATATGAAAACTGTCTAGGTGTAGGACTTTCTTTGTTTTCCATAGCAACCAATCAGAGCTCCCGATTTGTTTCATATAGTGCACTGAAAAAAATGAAAGGGGAGCTCTGATTGGTTGCTAGAGGGCAACAAAGAAAAGTCTGTTGACCAGGGACAGTTTTATTCTTTTCTTCCTAGGTCATTTTCTGAGGTCACTTCCAGACATTGGGCTTCAGTAGGAAGTGTGTAATGCTTCGTTTTTCCTGTGGTGGCACTGTTCTGGAATAGAACTATTGCTGCCAGCTTTGCTCTTGGTTTACAGTGGGGGTCTCTATGGGGGTCTCTATAACCTGAACCTGGGATCAGCTTTTTGTCTAGAATCCTTGTAGCTAAAAAGAGACCTGTCCACGCTAGACATCCCCTATAAATTAGATGTCAATGTGGGGCATTGGGCAAAGGATCAGTGACTACTTTTTCTTGCAAAGCCACTTATGTATTTTGTGGTATGTCAGACACTGCTGAATACATTTCGGTGGTTTCTTGTAATATTTCTGCTTTTTTTTTGGTGTTCAGTACAAAAACCACATCTTTCCGTGGTTAGCCACACTGCGCATTAAAGTGAAAGTCCGCGCTGCGAGTAATAGCTGTGCGCAGCGGTTACATCGAGTGATTTCTCCCTGACCGTGCACAGTATATAAAGTGGAACATTTCTGCCCCCAGCTACTTAGGTGATTTTTTTGATTTTTTTTTTTTTGGTTTTTTTTTCAAAAAAAGGGGGAAAAAAATAGATTGATTGACCCGAACACAATATTTACCGTTCTGGTTAGCAGAAATGTGCGGAATACTTTGCTGGCTCCAAACTTAAAAATAATGTCTCCCTAGTCTTGTGACAATTTGTACTATGGGCGATAGCAACCATCTTTTCCATAAGAAATAATGGTCCATCATCAATAGATGGCGCCAGTATATATTGATGACCGTTAGTGCCAATCACACAGGTGTAACGGACTCTGCCATTGCCATCTGCTTTTTGATGATCCTGTTGATAGGCAACTGATTATAGTCTATAATTACCAGAACCATGTAATGTTCTGGTTCCATTATACAGTGCAAGTACTCAACACAGTCAGATGGTCTTCAGGAACATCGAATTTCAGAGTCAATGTACCCCTAATATTATCAGGAGCCCAAAGTGTCTAACAGAAGACATTTGAAGCTGACTAGATATCACCAGGTATCCTATTAAATGGGTATTCTCCACACATTGATTAGCTTCAAACATGAAGACAAAGATAAATGAAGATTTTTACCAAATATATTGCTGTTTCAATTTTGCTGCCTTTCAGGGCATGTCCCCACAGCACGGGTTTGCGGACGGTTTTTCGGACGGTTTTGCAGACCGTCTGAAAAACTGGCCGCAAACGAACACAATGGGCTTCTATGGAAAACCCGTGCAGCAGTCCCCACTGTACGGGTTTTCCTGAAAAACATTGTGCATATTCATTCTTCTCTCCATTTTTCGAATGGAATAAAACAGGGGAGGGGGGAGGGTTTTTCCCCGTTATCGCAAATACTGGCAAAAACTGCCGGGTATTTGCCTCTGTCATTTAAAACGGGCCCTTAAAAAGTTTTTATCTTCTGCTTGTTTACACAAACTTACCAAGGATACTGACCAGCTCTCTCTGCTCTAGTAGCTTGACGGGCTGGTGCTGTCAGATCTGCAGTGATGCTGTTGCCTTTGTATATAAATACACAGATAATAGTTCATGCAAGTTTCTCTTTTAGCTGGGTTCACACTATATTATTTACTATATTTGAGGTATCTGTCAGATGAACTATGCTAAAAGGTACCCTGACGAATAATACAATGAGGTTGAGACGGCATGCAGATTAATAGAGCAAACATAGTCCTTTGCCTACTTCCTAGCAGCATACATGTTTCCCGCAGGACTCAAAGGTGTAGTCTACCACGCTTTTGTGTCCTTCTGGGAAAACATATATTGCCAGGAAATAGAGTAAACATAGTCTACATAGGACAATGTTTGCTCTATTAACCTCTATGCGGCCTCCCCGGCTTCGTTGCAGTTTCCATCAAGGTACCATTTTTTCACGGTACCCTGACGGATATAGAAGAAAATGTAGTGTGAATCTGGCGTTACTATGAGCGTCTTCTCATGAGAAATACAGCTTGGCCAGATTACATTTATAGCCAGATATCCTGCTGTCACTATGTTTCAAAACCCCCTTTAACAGCCACAGCTAAAAAAAAGGAGCTAGCAAAGCTGAAATGTCAGTCACTGCTGTACACGCGCCCTGTTAAAGGATTTTATAATTGAGTTATATAAGATCAAAAAAGCAAAAACGTCCTGTAAATGGCTTACATAACATAACAGGCAGAGCTGGGGAGTCGGAGTCGTGAAGTCGGTGGCTATTTTGCAGGAGTCGGAGACGTCATAAAAAGGGGACCGACCCACCCCCAAAAAATATTAAAAGTTTGGTCCATTAGTTTGTGCAGTGCAAAGAGAAGGGGAAATTTGGGTCCGGCCGTGTACTGCTCCCATATTTAAGCCTCATCCCCATGGGGAGTGTATTGATGAAATGGAGCAGGCAAAGCGCGCCCAGTGCAAATGATTCTGCTCCCAGGGCAAACAGATTTAGCAAAATTTTTTCACCTGTTTTCAAGAGTAGAACATTTAACCATTCATCAAAACTGACTGGGGTGAGGCAATTCCTTTTTTCCCTAACTTTTTTAGATATGTTTCCCCTGTGGGACCGCTTTGCTACCCAACCCAAATTAGGTAGGGGAGCCGTTCTCTGCCTGGAAATAATGAGATCAATGTGAGGTCATGTATGCAGGTCTGATGGAAGCAATACTATTTCTCAGAACAAATTCAGAGACTCCACAAATGTTCTGCAGTGTTTTCATATTTAAAAATTTTTTTGTGTCCTAAGTCCACCAATAAATATATTTCATGACAAGCAAAATGGGAACAGTGGTTTTTTAACGTGTGCTTTCAGGCTCCATTCTCTCCATCCACTACACTTTTGTACATAGACTACTGTAAATTTTTTAAAAACAGCATCTTACCTATTTCAACAAAATTTACTTGCAAATTTTTAGCATCTGCTTAGTTTTCAGTTTTGCCCTAAAAATCGAAAATGTTAATTTTTATTATTTTTTTATTTGGTAAATCCACCTTTGGTTTTCAATACTGCCTGAATCCTTCGGCTCTGAAAACAGAAATTTAAGCAGATCTTGACCAAAATCTGATCCCAGGTCTCTTTTACACATTCCCAATGTTGGTGGGGGACGGGCTTGGGTACAAATAAGTTTTTCTTCAACTCCACCCAGGGTGTTTTAAAAGATGAAAAAAAAAGTTTTCACTTTTTCTTTTTAGTATCTGTTCACCAAATATTTTATTGATCATAAGGGGTAAACAGACTGAGTTACCATTTTCCCAAAAGTAAAGTTATCATTAAACATGGCCGTGTTGAGGGAGTCAGGATTCGGAGTCAGAGTCGGGAGTTGGGGTTGGGAAAATTTAGGAGTCGGGTCGGGGGGTTCGGCTTGAAAAACCACAGCCCTGAAACAGGTGATATTCCCCCTCTTGAGGCTTTAAAAAAGGGGGCGTTGTGTTTCTGTTTTAAAAAAAAAAGTACCTCTCTGTGATGTCATCGCTCCACCTCCCTGCACGTTCCCGAACTCATCTTGTAGTTGGCAAAATTGTTTTCAATCCACGAAAGTACTGTGTTGTGCCAAGCTTAAAGCGTTTTATTTCTCCTCTTACTGTCAGGAGAGAAGATAAGCTCAGCAGGGGGCCTTTTTTCATTCCTTACAAAAGGTGCAGGGGGAGAGGGGGAGGGCTGAACAGGGCATCTGCCGTTTACTCGATAATTACATTACAACCAGTGGGGTTCTCTATACAAAAAACAGGGATCTTTCTTCCCCAGTCCCCTTCAAAGCTGTTCATGTTTACTGCATCAGATAAGAAGTGCAAACAAAAACAAAAGCGGGCCAGATCAGTCCTGGTGTGGTTTAAAATGGAAATGTGGAACGAAGGGGGTTAAGTCGGCTGTAGCTCTACAGGCTTTTTACTTTTTGTAATCACAATATTTAATTAAAAAAGCCATTTTGGGGGATCCCACGTCAACATTAGATCGTGCAAAACCCCTTTAATAGGATTTTTGGGAAATTTCAAAAAGGGAATTTGGGAAAAATTTAAGAAAACTCTACAAACTCTAGGAAGTAAAAAGTCTTTTTTAAAAATGTGATTTGACTCATCTTTTTAGTTAGTATTGGTTCAGTGGGGAGCCCCAAATAGCCTACCCGGTCTCTAAAACAACATAGGGGGTGACAGGGAATGCGCTAGGGTTTCCCGGGTGGGGGGAAACCACAAAACCACTTTGGTGGATAGTATTTCAGAAAAATATAGCAGAAATCATAATGGTGAAAGGGACTGGGTAGCTTGGGGTGGGGGGAGGTTCTGCTGCGCAGGTCAAACCCACAGATTTTTGGGAAGACCCTCAAATTATTTTATAGAAGGTGCCCCAACTCTTCTTAAAGGGGTTGTTCACTAATTGTTTCCCCCATATTGT